>PYAF01006050.1:823126-856643 GCA_007407185.1 Glycine tomentella | reverse complement strand
AAATTTATAACCATACATAAATGACAAGATTAAAAATTATCTAAAATCATATTGTTACTTAAAAAATATATGATTTTTTTTTATAAAAAAAATCATGTGATGCGAGTTATAATAAAATTTAGGATTTATTATATTTTTAGTTCCTAATCTTTTAAGGGTATTTATTTTTAGTCACTGATTTTAGTCCTTAGACTAAAAGCAAGTTAAGGAACATTTCTTAGTAAAAGAAAATTAAAGACTAAAAATAGAAATTTGAAAAACTTAGAGATAAAAAATAGTAAACCCTAAAATTTAATAGTTAATATTCATTTCTCTCATTCTTACACGCATATTTTATTTTATGGTGATGTATCAAGTGATATTTATATATATTGTGCAACATAAAAGATACTTAGCTAGAAACAATAAAATTGGAGAAAAATACCTTTGCACGCTTTCTTGATATTTTCAGCATCTTCAATCGAAGAAGAATGTTTCGCAGCAATTAGCGTAGCCATCTGGTCTTGTGTGCCAATATTTGTTCAAAGGAGTTTACTCCAAATTTTATTTTATAGAAGATAAAATGTAACGTAACAATTTCGTAAATTAATATAGCATTCATAACAATTAACGTATATGTTATTTTAAAGAGTCCTTGTCAATTAATAAAAGTAACTGAAATACTGTTATTGTAAAAGAGGTTTTAAAACAATAAATAAAATAATAGACTTACATTAAATAGATCAATCAAAAGTAACATTAAAAAATTTATAACTTCAAATTAAATTACAACAAACTTGATGAGGAATTGCTCTCATGTGGAACTTGAGTAACAAACAATCAAGGATATTGCTTGATGGTTAGGTATATTGGTTTGCGGTTGTTGTTGGGCTTGGTAAGTTAATATGTGGTTGAATGGCTTGTTGGTGGAATTTTGGTGCTTCAGGGTTTAATTTGAGGAACTAGAAGATCACTACCATAGTTTTTGATGGCTGACGGGGTTGTGATAAAAACAAAGAAAGAGAATCTGCAAAGTGACTTTAATCACTGGTCACTATTTATAAGACATAATTAATAAATATTTTTTCCTTTTATTATCAAATTTTATTTTATCTCTTATGTGTTAATTATTTTTTAATTAAAATACTCTGAATTATATCTTTCTTTCTCTTATGAAAATTAGAGAAGATGAATAGATTATCAATAAAATTAAAGGTAAATTTAAAAAAATATTATAAAATTAATGCTAATAACTAAGTTAATTAACTTTTTTAATAAACATAAATTAGTCAATTATATCTTATAACTAAGGACAGAATGACTACTCTATTTATCATGTTCAAATCCATCTCTTTCTACATCATCCTAAAGCCTCTACCTATAACCCCCAGCTCATACATGTAAAGAACCTATATTTACTTCTAAAACTATCTAAATAACTTTTGTAAATTGTAATGAAAATTAGATTGATGTTACCTTGATAACTAAGATAATCAACTGCCTTGTATTTGTAAGAAACAAACTAAAAACAACATAATAACTCTTTTGCTCACAATTTTACATCATTAATTAGCCCCCGTTTCACACTTCCTTCTTTATGTGAACAAGTTATTTTCTCCCCATTTTTTACATAAATCTGCTAAAAATTTGTCTTCTTTTATCTTTCTATCTCTTACATGAATAAAAACTTATACAGCTACCAGAGATTGTAGGATCTTAAAACTTCCGGTATGCTACAATAGGGCAGTGGATATTACAAGTCCATTATCCAAGAATGAAACATTTTTTTCCCTGCATGCATTACTTCAGGTATTGAAAGAATGCCAGACACATAAATAAGAATGTGAATTATTTAACAAACTAACAAGTTTGGAATTATTTGAATCCAACAGACCTAATCCTTAAAAAGGAATATACATTTCATAATTATGTTTTAGATGCGTTGAAGTAAAAGTGTGAAGCAAAATGTCACATCGAGTATGAATGAGAAGATTGAGCAACATATAAATAAGAATATATATATATATAATAAGAATATATATATATATATATATATATATATATATATATATATATATAAACCTAAGTCTTAAGATTTTAGGTTAAAATAAGATATCAAATTTATTTATGTGATTGTTCATAATCCATTAGATTAAATCTTTTCAGTGTTAACTTCCTGGTTTCACAACAAGATGTAAACAAGATTAAAGTAACATACCTTAGCTTTAGACTGCTATCTTAGTTTTCATGTAAACAAGCTTATTCATATTTAAATACTAGTTTGAAATGATTAATTTTCTGTAAATTTTCCACTATGGCATTGAGTATTAATATCTATTGTTAATCCATATATTAAATTATTATGTATGCTGATAACTCCTTGAGTGATATAACATAATAGCTAGTAGATTACTAATCGATCAACAAATATGCAAAGTGCAAACAATCGAAGGAAACAGCAAACAAATTAATTTCTTTTTCCCATTTGATGTACTTGAAATGTAAAGTTAGTGGAGTTGGTCAGCCATCTTTTGTATATTATTTCTGTTCTCATTTTGAAACTCAAATGACAGAGTTTACATGCTCGTACAGTACTTATGCACTCTTGGTTCATGAACACATCAAACTCCACCAAACTCGTGGTTACTTGAATGTCCGTTGTTGATGAGGCTGAACAGACCAAAGTGTTGTCCAGAACTTGTGTCGTGAATGCCAGGAAAAGGTGTGGAGATGAAAAGCTAAATAATACGCCGAAAGAGTGTCTTCAAACAGTGCCATGGATAAAATGAAAGTGGAGAAAGAAGAAGGAAGAAAAAAGAGGTCGCGAATTCAAATCTCCATCTAAAATTTTGAACATAATAAAACTAACCAACATTTGCCAATAAAAGAAGAGTTTGGTTTCTTTTCTCGGTGGCGGTTTTTTCACTGTACAAGGCACATGACCCGACAAAAGAATCTTTGCTGGTGGGTGAGTGTTAGATTCGAGAATAGATGGTGGCATTGCCAAAGAGCAACATTTCAGAGGATAATTGGTTAAAACCATTTGAAGCCGTTGAAGACAAAATCAATGGCTTGTGTCGAGTTGAAAAGAAAGAGAATTGCGAGAATAATTGGTTAAAACCAAAGACTGAATAAATGTTTAAACTAATCTAATCCAAATTTTCTTCAATAGACAAAATCAAATGAAAGACCAGCACAAGCATAAGCAATATTACTTTATACCAACGATATCAAATGAATTTACTATGAAAAATCACAACTTGGTGAATGAACTAATTAATAATTAAAAGTATCAATAGTTATACATTGTAATTCTAATCCTAACTAGCCCAACCTAAGATATTTTCCAATGAAATAGCGTTAAGACAACAACACTACATGAGCCACAAAACAAACAAAACATGCTTTAAGGGGAACGCCCTATAGACAAGTAGAACGCATAATAGGCCACTAAATGATTGAGAGAAAGAGTGAAGAATTTTCTTTACTTTAGTGATTGCAAATATAATACAAACTCTTTTCTTAAGTACCTGAGTACGAATTCCTATCCACGTCAGTACAGCAAACATTTAAAAGCATCTGTTTCTCCAATATTCCATAAACATCAATGAATCAAAGAATTTTATGAAAAACAATTTTGTCTTGAGAGCAGCTGTGAAACTTATTATTGATATATTTTTATATGTTATGTTATGACAGGGTTACCAAGGAATTTCTTTTCCATCCCAGGCAAAGAACTTGCCATTGTCATGGATCTTGACATTGTTAATGATGCTTAGTAGCTTCTGAACTGAGATCTCTTTGGTGAAGAGCTTGTCTGGGGGAACATTTCTTTGAAATGGCTTAGAGAGATCTCTGTGAACTGTACCAGGATGCAGTAAAATACATACAATTGGATCCTTCTTTCTTGCAAATTCCAGGGAGACAGTCTTTGATACTGTTAGAATTAAGGGGGGAAAACATTGCAACAAAAATTACCATTTCAAACAGTTTGTTGTACAACTTCAAAATCATTTGATTTATACTTCACCAATGCATAACATGCAAATACAAAATAAACCAAAATTGTAGGGTATCGAAAATCAATAGTAGATAAGTATGGTTTCATGCAAGCACCGTCAACTGACGAAATGCCTTAGTCATCTGGATTCTAAAGAGATTAATGTAGTTGGAAAGTGGAAACAGTTTCTATTCCTAAGGAATTCATATCTAGATAGTAGAATAGACAGATACATGTATAGTGACTTACTATTTTCCTAGGAGTTACATTTCTTATTGAATTGCTCTTAAGTTTAATTCATTGAGATGTTTATAAATATTTATGTTGCTGGGTGCTTTTTCGCTCAAGCATTTCACCAAAATCCAGTCTTTAACATGGCAATGTTCGTGTGTAGTATCTAGTACACTAAAACATGACTCATATCATATGTTCAGTAATACCATAATCAGACCTCATGTAAGATTCAATGAGACACTTATAGTTATCATATTGAATATCTTGTGACAGATAATAATAATAAAAAAAAAATCATACATTGATTAAGAGCAGCCTTTGAAGATCGATATGAGTGCCAGCCCCCAAGTCGATTGTCCCCAATAGATGCAACCCTTGCACTCAAACTAGCCACCACTGCAGAACTTCTTCCAGTCCCATGGCTGCCTCCTACTTTTAGAAGAGGCCACATGTGCTGATTTTAAAATTCAAAGAATTAGATATAAAATAATGGCTCAAATTATTGAAAACATATTAATACATTAATTGAAGATAAAGGAACACTTTTGAAACTAGACAGAAACAAATGATGTCATTGTTGTAATTATTGCATAAAACTATAAAATTAAAGAAATAAGGTAAAATTTAAAGGAAAATTATTTATTTGGGGGCATGGAAGGACAAATATCCCTTCAACCAGTTCTCCCACTACGATAAAATATAGTGGGCAGTGGAATGGCAAAACTAATCACTTTTGCATGAAGTACAAAACTGAGTGAATTACTCAAAATCAAATGGAGCTGATAGGGTGTCAGCAAGGAGTCTAATCGGATACTTCTCATGAATAGTTATAGAACCATTTTATGAAAGTAAGCAGTACAGAATGGAAATTTAAGAGGATTTGTGAAGTAGTTTCTTCTCATGTGCCAAACCTTCATGCTCCATATCTATTTAAGCAGTTAACTGAAAAGCCTGGTTGAATTTTTCAGCAACAATTCGTCATGTGCATCTCTTGGAACAGGTGCCCTGGGGCATGCCACATGCATAGACACACAAATGGTATGCTATAACTTGATATATAAGCTGATAACCATATGGTATATGATATGTTTTGTATCTGAGGAGGGCTGCAAAATATGACAGCAAATGCTCCCCCAAGTCAGAGAAGATTCTCTAGACTCCTATTTTCATTTCCAAATTCATCCTTATCTCCCACAATCATTACCCCCTATCCTTATAACAGAATTCCCTCTCAGCAACTGTCTCTCTCCTCTAACTAACTAACTTATCCCTTCACAAAAAGTCTACTCCTAATTAGACCCATTTTCCCTCTTGGGCCTACAGACATAAACCTGAAAAGGTTTCTTCTCCTTGGGCTGGTTCCCATCAGTATAGGTCCATTTTACAAAATAATTCATTATAATAGTTTTTGACTGGTACAATAGCAGTTCTTTTTTTTAAAAAAAAAAAAATATCATTCCAAATCCAACTAACCTATGAAAATTTGAATTTTGTCAGAAGTAAAAAACTAACAATGCATTCAACGTCATGTTTCATCATACTCTATATTATACCCTCACATCACATAGAACTGTGCACAAGATAATCCTCATGGTATTCTCAGTCAGTCATTGAGATATTTAATACTGGTTTACACGTTAATCAATGTAGTCTCACACTCATTTTTTTTTTTTGATTGACCAATGTTAATTGTTAAATGTTAGTTTTTTTTGTTAGTGGAGGAATTCGAATCCATGACCTCTCCTTCTTTCCCTTCCTTCCCTTCTTTTCATTTTACCACCCAACCTAACCTTATATCTCCATAGTCTCACACTCATGATCTTGGGATGTGAGTCCATAAGATGAAGGACTTGAGCAGTTGAGACACAATTGATGGCAGACAAATGGGAAGGCACCTTTTGTTAGAGAGATTGGGATACAATTGAACCTGTGAATCATGTCTCTGAAATTATTGATCTGGAGAAAGTGGTAGTTATCCTGTCTTTTGATAATGACAAGGAGGGGTACTGCCAAAGCTAGTTGATTTTATGGAATTGACAAGGTTTGGAGGATTATCCAGCTTTAGTAGAGCTGAAACAAATAGTATTCAGAAGTTGTCTTGTGTACCCATAGTCAATCTTATTTATTAGATGCAGAGAGAAATCAAGGACTGATTACGGAGGAAATAAACAAAACGCACTGCTCTCATCATAGGAAATTGTAGAGTAATTTTAGAGAAGTGTGTAGTGAGAAATTGGAAGGCAATCTTTAAAGCTCAAATGCATAATACTTAATATGCAAAAGGTAAGGAGTATATAGACAGGAATAAGAGCCAGAGTAATTTCTTTCTTACCAACTGAAATCATTTACATCTATTTGCTATCCTTAACCAGTTTAATGTACCAGATAAGTAGGAATAGCTGGACAGCCTTTGTCTTTTCTCATTGACAACTGCATCAAATAAGCATTCGAATTCCATTGAAATGTATAATACGTTGCATCATCCATTATTATAAATTGACAAAAGAAATAGGATGATGACTCATCAAATATCTAAATGAATATCTCAATTCAGAGTACATGCAAACAAGCATGAGTTTTAGCTATCCTGAACTTATGTAAATAGTAACAATTTCTAAGAAAAGATATTCTTGTGGAGCCACTATAGAAAGCTAATGAATTGTTTTTAGAATTTACTAACAACAGCCACCAATCCACTAGAATGAACATATTAGCTATTTATCGTGTTCATTTCCGTCTCTTCCTGCAGCATCCTAAGGCCTCTATAATCCACTCATACATATAAAGAACCTATATTTACTTCTAAAACTATCATAAATAGATAAATAAATAAGAATTGAAATTAAAATTAGATTTATGTTACCTTGATAACTAAGATAGGACCCACTGCATTAACCTCATACGCAAGCATTAAAGATGATTTCTCCACTTTGTTCAATGTTGTTTCTGTATTGCATAGATAACTATATAACCACCTGCCTTGTATTTGTAAGAAACATAAGCTCAAAAAGATAATCGCACTATATTTCACAATTTTACATGACTAACCCCCATTTCATACTTCCTTCTTTAAAGGAGCAATTTCTTTTCTCCCATTTTTCTTACACAAATATGCTAAAAACATATTCTCTTTCATCTTGTATCCTTTAGTTTGCTTTTTTCTTTTTGAGGTGCGTGTGATCTGGGGTGGGGGTCGGGGGACACATGAATAAAAACTTATACAGCTATCAGAGATTGTAGGATCTTAAAACTTCCATAAAGCTACAATAGGCAGTGGATATTATAAGCCCATTATTGAAGAATGAAACAAAACTTTTACCTGGATGCATTACTTCAGGTATTGAAAGAATGCCAGACGCATTAATGAGAAGGTTTAGACGGCCATATGTCTCTTTTATTGACAATGCAGATGCCTGAAATTTTTTGAAATGCACAAATCTTAACAAACAAACAAACAAGTTAGGAATTATTTAAATCTAACAGTGTACTGTCCTGATCCTTAGAAGGGAATATGGATTTCATAATTATGTTTTCAGATGTAAATAGGCTTAAAGGAAAATTGCACTAACCCATTCCCCCCTAAACTACAAATTGTCGCACAAGCCATCTAACATACAGCTAACTCCTGATAAACAATGGAATTGCTTAACATCAGTCTTAAAAGAAAAGGACACCCAGATTTATTAATTTTCCCTTGACAGTAACTCCTATATTGCAGATCACAACAAGATTAAGGTGGATATGTGCAAAATATCATTTAGGTTTAAATAATGTTCGATAATGTCTATTCTTACCCATATTAAAGTTGTGTCTTGGTGACCTGTTGGTCATGGGTTCAAATCCAGAAACATACTCTTTTGCATATGCAAGGGTAAGGTTGCGTACAATATCCCTCCCCCTTACTTGCGCATAGCGTGTAGCCTCCGGGCAATGGGGTTACGTGGTTTTATTAAACTCTCAACAGTCAAATCCAACGGCAAAATTCTAAGGCGGTCCTCAAATTTATCTTTCAGATGGATAAGCCCAGTTGATGCACTAGGATTACGGCAAGTAGCAATAACATGCTCTTTATCATCGTTCTCTAAAAGCTGTTTGACCTGTAGATGGAAGAAACTGAAAGCAGTGTTAAAACTGTGTAAGCAAAATTATTAGATTAATATCACAACCAAGATTCTTCAGAATTTAAGGATAATCCATAAGATTGCTTTAAGAGATTCAAATGAAAAAGGGTGTCCATGCATCATATATTTGTCAAAAGAACAAATTGCATAGTTTTATTAATAAACAAATATAGAACTAGAACAGCCAGCACAGCACTACTGAAGAATATGGAAAAGGCTTGTTATCATTCTTGAATCATCAACTTGTAATGGATTCATTGATCTTTAGCCCCTAAGAAAATTTGTCAATAAAAAATTAATTTTTGTTCTGCTCTAGAAATTTTTATAAAGACTGTAATTAGTTGTAATGCTACAGTACCACTGCACAGACAATATGAAAAAAGTAAACACAACATACTAAAAACAAAGAGTGAATTAGTGTTACGGTGTTACTCCCATTGCACAATTATAGTAATTAACAGTTTAATACTTTAGAATCTAAAAATTTTAAGATGAAAACACACAAAAAAAAGGCATCTTCAGACACTAACATGAAATTTTGACAATGTGGGCAGTGCCCAGATAAGCAATGATGGAGTGCAAGTAAGAAAAGAATCTTACAAATTCGAGGCCAATTCCTCTGGAAGCTCCTTGAAAGGAGGAAGAAGAAAAGGCCCTTCGGGTGAGTGATAAAATCCGCGGTGAATGTGATGCCATCATCAAAGCGTGTTGTTGGGTTGGCGGCAATAGCATTGTAACATCAAAAAATAGAGTAAAGCTCTTATCTTGCGTACTACTCAGTAGTGTTGATGGGCACAACACCTTGAAGCGTGGCTTCATAACAAGTAAAGAACCCAACCAACGTTGTTATTTTTTAATGAACTAACGTTGTTATTAGTAAAATTAAATGTGTCGTAATTTGTAGATGACAATTTATGATACAACATATTTATCGGGAAAAAAAAAGTTATCATACAATATTAAGTAAAAAAACAGTGCTACGGCAATCTATTTAAAGTTTCTTTTTTTAAAAACGTGAATATCTCTTATTCTTTTTTTATTTCCATATCATAATAGCATTTGAATTTATTTTTAATTGCACTTTTAATCATAGTTTTAAAAATTCACTCAAATTTCTTTAAAAAAAAAAATGACTCAGACTAATAACGGATGAATCAAAATCAACATCCATATTGGTCCATTTTTTTTAAAATTTATACAAATTCCAAACAAAAAAAAATATCGGACTAACTAAAATAGACCCAATTAATTTCAGACCTATATTTCTTAAGTTCAGATTGACTCAATAGACTCATTGGATCAGTCAAAATAAGTCTAATTCTATTTAAACCAATATTTTCTCAATTCAATTAAGTTCGATACATTTACCAACTCAACACAACACAAGCAAGATTCACTTATCTATATATACATATAAAAATTGAAAATATATTCTTTAGTATTGTAATGAAAATTTATTAAAAAAATAGTATTTAAAACAAGGTGATTATGTTATAATCAAGACTAGTATTTATATCTATGCAACGCATAGGATATTTATGAATTTTTTACAATTTTCTTTTTAAGTAATTGAATAATAAAACGAGTAAAAACAAATAAAAATTACAATAAGTTACCTCAAAATTTTTCATTATTAAATTTTGCAATGCAAAAAATAAAAATAAACATAAGTATATTATTATTTGATTTTTTCTATATAATTAAATCCAAATTAGTTAATTTAAATTATTAAAATCAAAGTTTGATTTTTTAGGTATAATAGTGAAAAAGTTAACAGATAAGTCACCCTTACTACTACTTCTTTACAAAATTGTGCATGAATTTTTCACTTCATAACTAAACATAATGAAGAACAAGAAGAAAAGATATAGTTATTTTTTGGTTATCATGTTGCTGATATAATATATCCATTGACTTTGTGGATGATTAATCTCCGTCGAAGAATTTGGTTGGCCACCTTTAGTGGGATTTTCTCCTCTCAACTACATTTTTTTCATGTATAAGATTCGAGTATGAGACCTTCCTTAAGGAGACGGAGTTCGATATCACTTGAACCAACAACTTATTGGTAAACATGCAGTTATTTTGGTCTCCAATGACATGGATGCCATGTGGACAATGGCCCCACCAAGTTGGGATTATCTTAGGTTTTGTTTGGGAGTTAGGAGGGGAAGGGAAGGAAAGAGATTCAAGGGGAAGGGAGAGGAAGGAAAAGGAGGAAAATGAGGAAAGTTTCTTCCTCCTTATTTGAGAGTTAAAAATATATTAATAGAGGGAAATTGAGAGTTAATAAGATGTTAATGTGAAAATTATATAATTTAAATGTAAAAATATATTAAAAATATATTTTAGTATATTTTTGAATTTGTAGTTGGGGTAGGATAATAATTTTAATTACTTTTCCTTCTAAAAACCTCCAAATTGGGGGAACAACAATTTTTAGGTTTTAGAGGATTTCAGAGGAGTTTTAAAAATCCTTAAATCCTTCTCCTCAAAAATTAAAACTCTCAAATAAGGATATGTCACCACCTAAACCTTTTCCTTCCCTCCCTTCCCCTCTAAAATCCCTCTCCCAAACAAAACTTTAAGCAACATTAGTAGGGCAAGGGTTATAGTGAAAAAGATTTGAGCAATTGGGGTGTGATTTTATGCACCCTTCAATGAGTGGAAAGAAAAGGAAAAAATAAAAGATGACACAGCTGAAGAGAGGATGAACATAGTGTAACAATTATAATTGGAAAAGTCATGGTGAGCTCTGCTAGGGTTTCCCAAAAAACAATTCAAACACTACTAGGCAAGAGGAAGATCTCCTCCAACGGGGTACTAAAAAGGTTATATAGGGCTCAGAGGATTTGAGAGGAGTGGTAATAGACTCTTATGCATAGAAACTTCTCCAACCTACAAGAGGAGTGGATGGAACGACTGTGGAGGTGGATGCAAAAGTGGCGGAGGTAAACATGGTGGGAAAATGGTGTTACAACAGGTGTCGAAAGAATATGATGGAGGGCATAAATCTTTGGATGGCCCAAGTATCCCTCTAACTAACATTGAACATTTACGATGGACGTCGCCATGGTGGAATATGCTGGTGATGAGTGTGTTGCGATGACGGGTTAACTTTCATACTATTGAGGCCAAAATACAAAGAAGCTGGACAAAGAATGGAAAGATTCAAATAACTGATCTACACTATGGGTTTTATCAGTTGGTATTTAGTAGCAAAAAGGACTATAATTGTGCCCTCTATGAAGGTCCGGGGATGGTAGCAGATGACTACCTCTTAGTAAAACGTTGGAGACCCTTTTTTTTTATGAATGCTGAAAAAACGAAGAATGTGGTGGTATGGATTCGTACACAACATCTCCCTATTGAAGTCTACAACGACGCTTTTTTGAAAAGAACAGGCAATACCTTGGGGAAGTTTTTGAAGGTGGATAGATTAATATCTTTGCAGTCTCGTGGGAAGTTTACTAGGATGTGCATTGAACTGGACTTGGAGAAACCTCTCGTGCCACATTTTTATGTTAGATATAAATCGAACATAGAGTATGAGGGCCTTCATGCAATTTTCTTCCAGTGTGGGAGGTTTAGTCATAAACATGAACATGTGTGGAGCTTGTTGCTACAACAATGACAAATACGTATGAGAAAGCACAGACAATGGGTGACGAAGTGCATATGGTGGCACATTCGTTAGGGAGCATGCATGTTGGGGTAGAGTTGACGTCAACAATTATGTTAGGTCCCCAAGAATTAAGGATAATTCTAAAACGGCTAATGATGAGGAAAAGAACAGTTTTGGTAAGTGGATGATTGTCCAATGCCCTTTTAGGAGAAACAAGGTAAATATTGTGAAAAATAAGGAGGAAGATTTCGATGAGGGTTCTAATAAGTGAAATACAATTAAGCACTTTATTGGTGGTAACAAATATGAGATCTTATATGTTGATAAGGAGTAAAATATTGCACCAAATTCTTGTAAAGAGATATTGGAAACAAGCGAAATTGGTGGGATTTCTGCTAGTGGGGATGCCTTAAATAAGGAAGATCGTAGCAAAGATATTGTTGCTAAAAAAAGTGTTGCTGGCATGCATGCTAATCATGTGAAGGCCATTAACAAATATGTGCATTACCAAAAATATGTGGGACCATCTCAAATCTCATTAGAGTTGATGAAGGAAAATACACAAAAGATATCGCATGTGAAGGTTCGAAACTTGTAGGGGGTAAGAACCCACAGGGTGTGAAGATAAGGAACTATGGAGTTGAAGGAAAGTATAATTTCAAGAAGAATGTCAACTCCAAGATTAAATACAAAGAACAAGTGGGAGCACAAATTCTCCAACAGGTGATGAAGAAAGATAATGATGAAGCCAAGAAGGATGTCAAAACTTATGAGGAGAGTTTATGACTTATAAAGATGGGCTCTTATGCTTCAATGCGTGAGGTTCGTGAGCTTCCCATTATTAATGTACATCATGATTATGAGGAGGTGATGGCCTTTTTTCTAGGCAAAAGGTTAGAAATAGGAGATCCATTGGTGAGTGATGGAGATATGGGCTATAAGAAGGAGACAATTATAGGGACTGCAATGGCCCTGGTGGAAAATGGTGGCGTTTGGCCAATTAATCATATAGTTTCCTCATGATTCATGAATGTTACTAGTTGGAATTGAAGTGGAATGACTAGTAAAGGGTTTAACATGCTTATGAAGGATATGATGAAGCAAAATAATTCTTACTTTTTGATTCTCTTGGAAACTCACACTAGTGGTGAGAAAGCAAGAAGCATAATTAGAAGAATTGGTCTAAAAGGTTGTTGTGTGGAGGAAGCTAGTGGACACTTGGGTGGAATTTGGTGCTTGTGGGACACAAATAATTGGAGTCTGACTGTTAAAAGGAGCTCACCTCAATTCATTCAGATGGAACTGAGATGGCGCAATTGGAGATCGTGGTTCCTTAAGGCAGTATATAGTGCTCCACAATATGCTAGGCGACAAACCTTGTGGGATGACCTTACTAAGATTGGTACCACTATAGTTGGAGAATGGGCCATTGTTGGTAACTTCAACAACACTTTGTCTACTAGTGAGAGTGCTTTAAGAGGGGGGCACAAAGATATGGAAGTTTTTTTAGACTTTGTCCACGAATGCAGTCTTATTGATATAGGATTTTAAGGAGATTCTCTTATTTAGCCAAATAGGAGAATTGGGGTGAGGCTTGACCGTTGCTTAATTAATATGGAGTGGAGGTTGAGATTCAAATAGGCTACTTTGGTCCACCAAATTTGGCTTAAATCTGACCATAGGCCACTTTGCTTGAGTCTTGATACTTCATCTAAAAGGAATCAACATAGACATCCATTAGGTTCAAAACGGCTTGGGTTATGCATGCTGAATTTCTTAACTTTGTGAGAAGCCACTGTATGAAAGAAAATGGGGCAGATTCGTGGAGTGATGTTATCATTGAACTAAGGATGTCAAGCATTGGGACCAAGAGGTGTTGGTTGCATTTGGAGGAGAAAAACTAGTTTGAAACGTAAACTGGCAAGGTTGGATTCCACAAGTAGTGGTATGTTTAATTTGTGGGCAGCTTCAGAATATAAGAAGACTTGGATAGAATATGAACAATTCTTGGTTGAAAAAGAACTTCATTGGTTTCAAAAGTCTAAAGCTAAATGGTTGTATATGAGGGACCATAATACCAAGTATTTTCATGGTATCACAATAATTAGACGGAGGAGGAATAAATATGATATGTTGAAAGACGAGAATGGTAATTGGATCTTTGATACTCAATCCCTTGAAAGTCTTGTCACCAATTTTTATAAGGACTTGTACTTGGACAATGGTATTGTTATCCCATATGTTCTTATTAATGTCTTCCCTCCTTTAGAAGAGAATTGGATAAATAAGCTTAGTAGGATACCTACAAATGAGGAAATCCATCAAACTATCAAGTTTATGGGGAGCCTCAAAACACTAGAACCAGATGGGTTTCATTCTTTGTTCTTTGAAAATCATTGGAGTGTAGTGGGGAGAGATGTCTACAATTTCATTAGAGCTTTTTTCTAGGACCTAGATAAAATTGTTGAAGTGGACCAAACTTTTTTCACTCTGACTCCAAAGAAATATGAGGTCAATTTTATTAAATATTTTAGACCTCTTAGCTTTTGTAATGTTATTTATAAAGCTATGACTCGTCTTATCTCTCAACGCTTGAGACCAATGATGGGGAAATTAGTGGGTCCTTTGCAATCTAGCTTTGCCCCCAATCGCTAAAGTGGGGATAATATTGTGCTTGCTCAAGAGGTTTTTCATTCCATGAGGAAGAAATGAGGGAAAATTGGGTGGATGGCAATTAAAATAGATTTAGAAAAGGCACATGACATATTAAAATGAGAGTTTATCAGGGATACTTTGGTAGATATTGGTCTGCCTAATCATATGGTGAATCTTATTTGGAGCTACTTTTTCAATGAATGTTTTTGGAATGGAGAAGTTTTGGAGGAATTTTCCCCATCGAGAGGCATCCGACAAGGCAATTCCTTTCTCTTACCTCTTTGATCCGTGTATTAAGAAACTTTTCCAGCTTATTTCTATAGCTACAGATCAAGGTATTTGGCACCCTATTCGACTGAGCAGAAATGGTCACCCCATTACTCATTTAGCCTTTGCGGATGATGTAATCCTTTCTATGAAGGCTTGCTTGACCAAGTTCGTTTAGTCAAGAATATTTTTAATTTATTTTGCAAGAGCTCGAGACAAAAAAATTAGTTTGGATAAGTCTCAGATGTTAGTTTCAAATAATGTTGGAAGGCAAATGAAACAACATCTAAATGAGGAGATGGAGATACCGTGGACTGAGAACTTAGGCAAGTATCTTGGAGTTCCAATATTTCATAATAGACCATCTTGTAATACTTTTTAATTTATAATTGATAGAGTTCATCAGAGATTGAGTGCTTGGAAGGCAAAGTCACTGTCTTTTGCAGGAAGAATTACTCTCACTAAGTCGGTCCTGCAAGCCTTTCCAACTTTTGTGATGCAAACCAATCTTCTTCCTAAATCCATTTTGATGATGTTGATAAAGCATGCGGGAATTTTATTTGGGGACATAGCTCCACAGACAAAAACATGCATTTAGTTTCTTGGGATAAGATTTGTAATCCTAAAAAGCATGGAAGACTAGGACTGAGGAAAATGAGACATATTAATCAAGCCTTTATGATGAGAGCGAACTGGAGATTCTGTGCTCAAAATCTTCCATTTTGGGCTCCTTTCATTCGTAGCAAGTATTGTTGTGGCTCTAATCCTCTTTCGATGAGTAATAAGTTAAGACAAGGCAATAATTTTTTGTGGGGTCTATATTCTTTTTGGGATACTTACCGTCAAAACATTATTTGGAGGGTGGGGGATGGAAAGTCAATAAAATTTTGGAATGATAAGTGGATTCACGGCTGTGGAAGATTGGCAAATTTATCTGCTAGTATTACTCTTGAGTTTAAATTGCAAAAATCTGTAATGGATTATGTTAGTGGAGATGAGAGGAGGTAGATTGATTTAATTAAGGATTATCTTCCACCTACTATGTTGCGAATGGTTACTAACATGACCATAAGGCTGGATATGAATCAAGATGACATTATAGCTTGGAGGAAGTCAAGCGATTGAGTTTTCAATATGAAATTTGTTTATGAAATGAATGGAGCTATGCATACTCAGAATTCTGATCTGTTTTAGAGGATTAGAAAATGAAAGGGTCCTGAGAGAGTGAAGGGTTTTTTTATGGAAGCTTAGTCATGAATGTATCCTCACGAACTCTAGAAGAATGCGGTTTGGAATGAGTCATTCAAATTTGTGTCCTAGCTGTGTTGAGTTGGAGGAAACTTTATTTCACTTGTTTAGAGATTGCTCAGATTTTAAACTGGTTTGGAAAATTTTCATTAGAATTGATGTAGGGGGAATTCTATTCAACTACAGATTGGCTTTTGTGGTTGAGTAATAATCTCCTCATTGATAAGGATATGTATGGAATTAGCTGGAATCTTTTATTTGGAATCATGCTTAATACTCTTTGGAGGAAGATTAATACGTTTATATTCCAAGGGGAGAAGTGGACTACAAAAGTGGTGATTAAGAAGGCTTATGTGTGGCTCATTCTTACAAAGACAACTTGTTGAGGTTTGAATCATTTGCCAAATTTGGACATGAGTTCAAATAGGTTGAATATCATATGGGAGTTTCCTGTTGTTGATGAAGTGGTGCTTAACTGTGATGGTTCAGTTATTGATAATGGTAGAATGTTGGCTCGTGGAGGAGTTGTTTGTGACCATACAAGTTTTTTCATTTGTGGATTTATTTCGAATTTGAAAGGAAGCTCAATTTTAGTAGTAAATTTGAAGGCTATATTGTTAAGGCACTACTAGAAAAATTAGTTTCAACATCGCGACGTTAACATCGGTTTTTCGAAAAAATCGATGTTAACGAAAATGCGGTGGCAAATTTGTAATTAATTGAACCTAGTTAACATTGGTTTTCTTAAAAACCGATGTTAACGTGTTCCCGTTAACATCGGTTTTAAGAAAATCGATGTAATTTGCGAGATAAGAGTTAGTCAACATCGGTTTTTCAATTAAAATTTAAAACGGATGTTGTTGTTATAGCCCCCAAATAAAAGGGGGTATATATTTACAGTGCATGTAAGCGTACTTCACACTCTCCTTCTCTTCGTATCTTCTAAACCCCGCACTCTCTTTTCTCTCTCAGAAACCCTAATGGCAGAAGGCGGAGGTGGCGAACGTGGCGGCGACCATGGTGGTTTCGGACGCGGCTTCGACTGGTGAGGGCACGGAGGTGACACAGGCCAAGGCCTTAAGAACAAAATCCCTAATTCCTAATTGTACTTTCCTTTTCTCTTTCATATGAAATCCCTAATTTGTTCTCCATTCGAGCCTACCACAAACTCCCTCATGGACCATCCTGCATCTATGTTGGCCCCCTCCACACCGCAACCCAAGAGACCCTTGAAGCTCTTTACTCTCAGGCATCAATCAATTATTGTATTACCCTTCTACCATACCATACTTTTATTTCCGTAGCTGCTCTTATTTTTGCTAATTAAAAACAGGCATGTGATGCGTATTACAGTGGAGACCCTTTGATCCTGAATTACATGTTTGATAGAGTACAGGTATTTATCTATTCCGTAGCTGCCCTTATATTTTTTCCTTAATTTCATTTACGAAAAGAAGTTACTTTTTTTAAAAAAAATTAAAAATTTATGGCCTTTGGAAATGTTTTCTAGTAAAGCTTTAGAAAATGTGTGTGTGGGAACCACAAATGTCGTTCCAGGGGCCATATTTTCCCACCCTACTGATTGTTGCTCCGGGGAGGCAAATATGATTTGCGGGTGACATGATACTGCATTTAGCCATATTTTTTAAAATCTTGTTAGTTACCATTCTGTTTTCATGTTTTCTTCCTTCTGAATATGTGAACTTTACAATGCAATTTGTTCGAAGACGGCAATTATTAATGGTCTTTGTTAAATTAATTTCTTTTCAGGTAAAGACATGCAGTGTCATTGGTGAAGCTGATCAAGTCCAGAAAGGGATTGTTGACTTAGTTACTGTGCATAATAACAGGAAGCTTGTTATTGGAGCTATACCAGAAAAGTAAGTAATGCATTGACTACCAACAAATTATGTTAGTCAGAGGGAATGATTGTTTATGCCAATATAGAACTGTCTAGTTTGTATGCATTGAACTTGTCTTATTCACTTGTTTATTCCATTCTAGTTGATAGGTTCCCAAGATTGGAAAATTTGATGTTTTTCTCTTATCTCTATCATTTCTATAGAGACTTACAGATCTATGCCATCCTTTGCTCTTATAACTTTGAACCATACTATCTACTTCAATCATTTCCTTTATTGTACATTTTCTTTCATAAAATGCAGTTGCATGAAACAAAAGAGTAAGTAATATAAACAAATTAAATATGAGAAAACTTGAGAATAATTTGCTATTACATGTTTTAATATTACACGAGACATATATGAGAATCATGGTTATATATGTATGGGAAATGTTAAAACAAATTAAACTATGAATATATATATATATATATATATATATATATATATATACTTTGTAACACTCAAGCCACGTACATAAACAAAGGAGTAGTAGTTTTCTTTAATTAAAATATTAAGGTAATATATATACTTTGTATTATAAATAATTAATTTGCATACCTTTTAGACGCTTCATTAACCCCTATGTCATCTCCACATAGTTGGCATATTTTACCATGTAATAATGGTTGCAACTCTCTTTGCTGCACCACACCAAATTAAATCAACTTGCTATATTTCAATGTTTCCATCCATTTGTTCATCTACATGTTTATAATTAAGTTCATAGTCATATACTTTATATTGAAAATCAAGGGCTGGTAGCCAATCTACAAGGTGAATGAAATAATAGAAAAATAGATAGATAACAAGAGTAAATAGTATATCTACTAACAATGCAAATTTTTTTACTACCTTAAGTCATATCAATGATATTTTTTTATATATTAATAGATAATGTAAATTTTTTCACTTGTTTAATTAAATTTGTCCATATTTCAATTCTCTTGAGATATGTAGTCAATAGTATAGGAATTTAACCGTTAAGGTGTATTGGGTAGTGGGTATTATCTTGTTATTTGATCCTCTTTTTTTCTTTCTTTAATATATTGTTTCCAATATTGTTTTTATTCAATATTATATTCTTTCCAGTTTTTGAGTATTTCCATATTCATTTTACTCTCTATGTATTGAACCAAAGTAAGTGCTTTATCATTGATTTATTTAGTGTCAAGATTTTATTGGCACTTGGCATTAATAGCTTGAATTGTGGTGTTTTGAAATTTGGTGCACTATAGTTGTAGCTGTAAAACCTGCATTATATATGCCCGAGTGCTCTTTTCAAGAAGTCATTATAATATTTTTTTAGCATTTTGTCAATGTAAAGTTAGGTATTAAAAAAATTGAAAAAGGTTTGGTTAACTTGGTCAAGCATTATGGATTCTATTTCTCAACTTATAATTGTTTTTCAAATTTCAATGATTTGCAGAAGAGAAAATTGGCTAACATGATAGGGCCACAATGGAATAAGGAGGAGCTTGAGCATTTCTATGAAGCTTACCGTAAATATGGGAAAGATTGGAAGAAGGTTAGTTCTAGTTTAGTCATACGGTGCTTTTTATTGAATAAAGGTTATAGGTCCAATCTCACCATCATGTTTTTATCTAATAAGTGGGAAAAAGGTTTGGTCCTTATTGTTGTAGAGTGCTTCTCTGCCATGTTAATGTTACTACAAAATTTATAACAAATTCAGTTTTTGACAGATCGTTATAAGCTATTTATTTTAACTTTAGGAAATAATAGCATGGTAGTGATAAGGAGGCATTTTCACTCTTTGTTCTTTATTAGAGAAAATGCACTGGTTTATTGTGGATTCTTAAAAAAATATCATTAATAGATTAACTATGAAAAATACTGCACGTGCTAGTAAAAGAGTTGATATAAATTGTTTCATTTCATGTTCATGGTAAATTTTTAAGAGAAAATTGAGCTTCATAAGTTAATAGTTAATTTTTAAGTTGATCGAGCGAGTGTCAATTTTTTTTATCCACAAGTATCAATCATTAATAGTTAATTTTTGTTAGTTGAGTTTCATTTGTGATAACTATAGCTTGGATAAATTATTTGGGTGTTACACCTTTCTGCGTTATTTATTCGCATCTTCATTAAGAAAATAATTTTCTTATTAAAAGGAAACAACCTTGTCATCAAGGTAAAAATAAATAAAAATTCATAAAACTTCCTTTTTTAATAAAATAATAAATCTTGTTTTAAATGATAAAATATTATGGTAATATTATGATAAAATCTTATTCGGATCTTGTTTTAAATCTTGTATTATTTTTCAAAATTGTGGTAATATTTATAGATTTTGTTCTAGTAATCCAGAGATTTCACTATAAAACCCACACAACAACCTTGTATCGAATCAGTAGAACGAAGAAAGAAAGGATCCTATTACAAATACCCAGTCAATAGATAGGTGTTACAAAATTACATTTCTTTACCATTTTTTTAATGGATCAGTCCAACTTGAATTTCATTTTTTCTGGTCAATGGGTTGTCATGCCAAAGAATTGAGAGACACTTCTTGTTTTCGCGATTACTTTGAAATTCGTCGCCATGCCATGTCCTTAAATCTGTTCATGTGTAGAATAAATTGACTTGTTAATATTTTAGAGTTTGTTCTCTTTTATAGTAAGTTCTGAATCATTAAGAGTACCAGAGGTTCTTGCAGATCAAATTTGCTATAATCATGGTGCACTCCTATGCCTCTTGAGCCAGTTGATAAAGGACATTATACTTAGAAATAATGAACAAATACAAGTAAGCCAAGAAATTCAAATTATTTAATACTTGATGTAAATTCTTGTGTTTAATCAAGTATATCATTGGCTATTGACCTTTATTATTATTATTATTATTATTATTATAGTTTATGCTTTTCTTTGAATGTGATGTTTGTTATCTCCATGCCTTTTAGATGTAACTTTTCTACTTTAATTAATATTGACATTTTTATTGAATATGTAATTAATTATTGTGAATGGTATTTTGTTCCAATTCCATATAAGCTTGAACTCTATTTGTTTAAGCTTTTAATGTGTCTTTTAAAATTACAAGAATAGAAATAAAGATCTAAAACCGATGTAGAAATGGTCATATTTATTTTTTTTATATAAAAATGATATACTAAATCGGTTATGAAATAAACGATGTAGAAATGGACTATTCAACATCGGTTTTCTTGAAAAACAGATGTAGAATGTGTATTTTCCACATCAGGTTTTCATAAAACCGATGTAGAAAGATCCTTTTTTACATCGATTTTTTAAAAATCGATGTTGATATATAAATAACAACATCAGTTTTTTTTGTAAAAACTGATGTTGGATATGCATATTTTAATTTTTTCATTAATTTCTTATTATTTAACATCGATTATTTAAGAAAACCGATGTTGTGTAATTATGTTAACATCGATTTTCAAAAACCGATGTTAATGTTGATACTTTCAACATCGCTTGATTCAACATCGGTTAAAAACCGATGTTGAAGGTCCAAAAAAACTGATGTTAAAAGTGATTTTTCTAGTAGTGAGGCTGCAATTGACCTGGTCAAGAGGGTTGAGGAAAATAAGAGTGGATTGTAATTCTAAGCTTGCAGTGCAGTTGCTTTCTAGAAGAGTTTGCATGACACACATGTGTTGTAATATTGTCCAATCTATTCATGATATCCATGCTCACGAAGGTAATATTACCTGGAAGCATGTTCTCTGAGAAGCAAAACAAGTTGCAGATAAGTTAGCTAAGCATGCTTTGACAACGACCGAGAAATTTCATGTTTATAATTTTGTTCCTGATTTTGTACTGTTCTAAACTTAGTGTTGATTTAGCTCAGATTTCTTTTCCTATAGGCTTTTAGGCTCAATAAGATGTCACAATGACACACACTTTATGGTATGTTTGGTTTAGGATAATAAATATTTATTAGAGATATCTATGATTTTAATTTCTATTTTTAAGTGATAATCGATCTAGAGGTTTAATATTCAAATTAAAATATTTTATTTTTATTACTGTAATAAATATGCACTTGAAATTAAAAAAAAATACTATAGGATAATCAATACTTAGTATTTATTACGGATATCTATGAGGATTAGATATCCTTTTTGAAATGATAATTTAGAGGTTATATTTTCAAATTGAAATGTTTTAAAATATCTTTATATAGATTCTTCATAGAAATTTAAAAAAAAATTGACTCCTATATATAAATAAATTCTTTTTTTTACGGTGTTCATATAAATAAACTCAACAAGGGAAACAAATTATATATTTGCTCAAATCTATATCTACCAATATATTACGATTATTACATACAATTTGAAATAAATTAAAAAAAAAATCATTATTAAGGATAGTCAACATTTACTATAGGTATGTATAACTGTTGAATTTCTGTTTTTAGTGATAATTCAAAAATCAAGTATTTTACTTTTGGTAGAGTGAGATAAATAAACAAAAACGAACTAAAAAACAAAATAAAGGACTCAAAAATGCAATTCTCATGGCATCAGCCAAAACCCAAAATCAAGTCCTTCGACCCTGTCAGAGGCTGCTCCAACTCAACGCATGTTATGTTACTACAAATTAAATTTGGTCTCATCTTTGATAAGAAATCTCAGTGCAAAAAGTTCCTTCTCGAAAGAATGCTTCAGCTCAACCTTCCAGTTCCAGGCTTAAAATGTTTATTTTATTTCATTTATGTTATTCGGAATAATTATATACTAAACAACCATTTTTTTTATTATTAAGAGTATACAAAGACATTTTTCATGATACTTGGCAAAAACTTTTACCCAAACTGGGTGGTAAATAATGTGAACGTAAACTATAGATGTATTGATATATATATATATATATATATATATATATATATATATATATGGTGATTCAAAAGTTCAATAGAAAGCATGATTACTATATATGATTATAGTAAATTAATTAAAAGTTGTTAAACACTTTAAATTAGCTAGATCTTACACGTGATTAACGGTCCACGTCAATACAACGTCAAATCCGCCCAATAAGCAGGGGTACTCAAAACAAATAAAGTGGATTTGACATTAACATCGAAAGAACTTTGAATCATCGTATGAATGTCATTACTGATCGAGCAAACGGCTTACATGACACCGATCATAGTTTTTATCATGATGTGATTGATGTTATTTAGATTAATCGTTGTCCACACCCCTTTTTCATTTATATATAAGTCATTCTTTATAGTAAAAATAATAAAAATAAATAACTAATTAATTCCGCAACTGTGATCTGCTTGTCTCTATTTTTGCAGCCTCAATTTCATAAACATCTAATTTTGAGGTGGATAGAGAAGGAGGAAAGAGAAAGATATAAAAAAAATTAAAATAATGAGAAAATAATATATATGATAAGTGATATAAGAAAAAGGTCAAATAAAAATAATATAAAAAATTAAATATATATTTATAATAATTCATGCCAATAATTACTTGTAGCTAATCTTTTCATAATAAATTTGAAACTGAGTTAGTGTTTGTTTTAATATTTAAAATTAAAGTGTGTATATACTACTTTGAATCATGTTACGTGAACTTCAAACTTAAGAGTTCTCATACCAATAAATTAATTGAATATACTGATTTAATTTATAGCAAACTGCTGATAAACTAATATATTTCTATATTTTTTTATTAATTCATTGAATATATGTGATTAAAATAACTTACATATAATTAAGCAGATTTTTTCTGCAGAATAATATATAAATATATATTATTTTTGAATTCTTCTTTTTAAAATATTTAGCAAGGAAAATGTCAGGTTGAGAAAGATATAACCTAAGACAATGATGCAAATCAGCACAATTATGATTCATATTCGAGGATATTATTTTTCTGTTTCTTATGAATATATTTGACCAATATATTCAAACTATGTGATGTTTCATGCGCAAATCATACTAGGGTTGATATATATATATATATATATATATAAGAAGTTAACTCATTCATCAAAAGACTAAAGGGTATTATTACCAAACATTTTTTTAAATAAGAGAGAGAGAGAGAGAGAGAGAGAGAGAGAGAGAGAGAATAGAATCATTAAGCTTTATGTGTGTTATCGATCGATGACTCCCGTTTCCTTCTTCAAAATCATGAACAACAGTTACTCCCACAAGCTAAGTTGCACCCTTATTCCTTCAAATCCATAATGAATGACTCTTACCCGTCAATCAACAACTAGTAGAGGAAAAGCCCGTGTGTGCAATTAAAAGCATTAAATAGACTATTGTTTTTCTCTACCTATTGAAGTGACTTCATTTGTAAGGGGAGGTAAGAACTGATGATTTCACTAAAGTTTATGGATTTGACAAGACTAAAGCCAATAACTTAGCTTGAGCGAAATAAAAGTTGTCTCCATTATGAAGAAGATATGTGGCTTGAAGGTGTTGAGGCCAAAATGTCACATTTTAGATAGAAGAGAAACCTCCACTATAGGTCGACGCATATCTTTTGCTAATTATAACATGCATTTGACATTAACATGCACATGACCTGTTTATTCAAGTATTTGTACGTATATATATATATATATATATATATATATATATATATATTGCATGAACAGTCTTTTTTAAAATATCAAAGCATGTAAAATTTTCAATTTCAATGAATAAGCTCACATTAGGTATAAAAATGTATTTTGTGTAAATACAATCAAATGGACGAATGGTAGATAAAATGCTTTTAACATGCACAATGAACTTAATTTAATGTTAGGCTTGGTAATTGTACAAGTTGCATGATAAACATGATATATGTTGTATAGCTTATATGTAATTTCGGATTAGCACTAAGTAGCTAAAGGGTTTGGATTCATTGGAATAGTTATTGAGTACAAGTGTTCTATTTTTAAGAATAAATTATGTTGTAATTTGTTGGATGGGAAAAAATATGTGAGATTATCCATTTGTATTTCTTTTGTATATTCTTAGATTCTTAGAATATGAGTTTGAGCCTAACTCAATTCTAAAAATTAGTTCAAGGGGTGAGGGTTGTCATTCAGTTATATATTCTATTTTGACTTTATCTTTTACTTGAGACTTGAATTTTTTCCAATATAATATATATATATATATATATATATATATATATATATATCTTTGCTTATTTAAAAAAAAAAATGATGATCAATCAACGGCCGATACGCTATTCTTTTGAACAGAAATATCACAATGAATACCATAAAATTTCTCTCATATGTATCGTTAGAACTTAGAAAGCTAAGCGCGCGCACACAATACATGAACAAGAAAATTATATATATATATATATATATATATATATATATATATATAAAAGAAATTGAACAGGAAAATGTCTAACTAAATTGTGTAAATACGCTCCTGGCTATCATATTTAATTTATTACCCTTAAAACTGAAAGGAATATCTGATCACTAAGATTAATGTTCGGAGGATATAAATTGGATCCCACCTCCTAAAACCCGTGGTATATCATGAGACCCATGGACTTATCAATGGCCTCATCAGTTGCAGAAATTTTGCTTCAACTACAAAATAAAATCCCATCGGACTCTCCCATAAATAATAAAGTAAGGATATCTAAGCTTATGAAAATAAAAATCTTACAAGAATCCATTGAAATCCCTAAATAATAATATTAAAAAAAGAATGATCATTCTTTTTTCAATATTATTATTTAGGGATTAGATGGACCTAAATAATATTAATTAGGTATATCCCCATATGTATAAAGATCATGGCTTGACTAACTTTATTGTCTTGAAATCTATACCAAGATAAAAGCATGATTTTATCCTTTTATAGATAAAATCATTTTATTTTCTAACTTTACTTATCTCAATAAAGGATACAACTTTTCATATTTAGCCAAGATAGTACTTTTCCTATTTGAATATGGCATATCAATGTATATAAAGGGACACACGTTCAAGTAGGGATGATCCAAAATCTCATATCCTGATATACTTGGACATGTAGTTTTTTCGTTAACTTAAGCATTATAATGCCTTTGTGGGAATTTCTATTGCAACAAAGCTTCGAGCATTTAGGTTCCCATGGATTTCCCAAACGAGTAAGCTTGTTAAGGATATTGAGATTTAAATGGTGACCACAACATGCCCAGTTACAAAGCTAGTATGGTAAGGGAGCAACTCCCAAAAATATGTAGACATATGTTTGTTTGGGTCTTTCACTAAGGTTGGTGTCCCCCAACAAGTTGGGTCAACGCTAACTTGATGAGGTCCAATGTATACTTTCATTATCTAAAAGAATGTGTGCAAACATGAATTACAAGATTTATTCTTAGAGATGATTGATGGATACATTTTAGTCTGAAATGTAAGTGTTCATGTGAAATTCAAAGATGAATTACAATTACACTCATGGATCATGGTCCATGTATAATACAAAGATAGATTATGATTCGTTATTTTTCTCACATTATCACATACTTGATAAGACAATAACGATAACACACCCTTCTGATTATAAAATGTGAATTCCTCAAAATAGTGTAATAATATGTTGGGTTATTGTAGTTGTTAAACTTTTTTGAAATTTAATTTTTAGTCTAAACATAAGTTTGACTGATCAAGATTTTTTATTTTTATTTTTTTTCATTAAGATTTTTTGGTAACTAAACTTTTATTTGATCAATTAAGATCTTTAAATTTTTAAAAAAATTAATTTTTAGTTCCTAAATAAAAATTAGAATTCATTATTTTTATTTATTTAATAAGATTTTAGAGATTAAAAACTATTTTTTAAAAGTTTAAGAACTAAAAATCAAATTTAAAAAAAATTTAATAATTAAAAGCTTAGTTAATCCTAGTATGTTAACAAACACCTCATTAACATGTGTTGTTTCTCTATTTCTATTATATTATATCACATATTATATTTTTTTTTCTCTTTCTCTTTCTAAGTTTCAATTAAGACTTTGGTTTAATTTCCCCTCAAAACATCATCTAACATCCCACCTTATGTATATTTTGGATAAAGAATCATACCATATTTCGATATCTGAAAAGATTACGACTTAAACCCCTTACTTTTAATATCCTAAAATCCTTGAAAGATATGAATCATGATTTAACCCTCATAAGAATAAAATCTTCCTACTTTACCACCTTTTTTTTTATCTGATCTGCAACTTTCTCTATTTATATGAGATACTATTTTCCCTATTTTATCATGGCATATTATTATATAAAGGACACAATATATCCTTATACACTTGCGTCTGAAATCCCTTTGCTAATTTAAGCATTGGCGTCCTTTTGTAGGTATTGATCACCATTCACAACCACTGAGAAACAACGACAAGATAGGAACAAGAGCATAAAATAATCTGAGATCTAACACAACAAAATTCCAACAAGATCATAAATGGATCACTTGTTGAGGAGCCATTTTCCTCTATAAACAGATTTTCAGCCACTTGTATATATGCATTTCTACGTACTATACATATTACACTTCCTAAAGCAAATATTAAGTATCAAAGTTTCCTTGGACAGGACCTTAGTCTCACTCCACCACAACACTTAGAGTCCCCACTACCACCAATTGTCGCGAAATGATTACATAGAAAAATATGTAAAGCACTGAAAGAATATTATCCACTCGTCAATCTTAATTAATTAAAACTACT
This sequence comes from Glycine tomentella, assembly GCA_007407185.1. Classification (NCBI taxonomy): domain Eukaryota; kingdom Viridiplantae; phylum Streptophyta; class Magnoliopsida; order Fabales; family Fabaceae; genus Glycine; species Glycine tomentella. The sequence continues at coordinate 828,925 of PYAF01006050.1, read as the reverse complement.
AAGCTCCATGTCTTGCTTAAAAATACGCTTAAAAATAAACTCTTTTCTACATTATTTATATACGCTTAAAAATATATGTCTTGCTTAATCATGCTCGTAGAAAAGAGTTTATTGTGAGTAATGAAATTTACTTTGATAATCTCCCCATTTTGACAGGATTTAATTTTTAATTGTTGGTTAGGAAATGATTCTTGATTCTCTTTATTAGCCAAATAAATTTTTTATGTACTAAAAATAAATTTATGCCTAACTATGGACCAATAAAATTTGACTAATAACGTTTATCATATAATTAAAGAACTAATAATTAATGCATACATATATATAAACTAATATGTTTGAATCTTTTTTCATTATTTTCAGGTAAATTAAACTATCCACTACTATGTTATTATGTATGCTCATTTGCTAAAAGTTCTTAATTAGAAAGCACTGCACAAACTTCAGCAGAAGAAACTAGCATTACAATTATTTAGCTCAAAAGGGCAAACACACTCAAAAAGGCTCAAAGAACAGGTACAGTTTACCCTTATTAATTTGTAAACTGTAGGACTTTCAGATAAGTTTTGGATTTTGGTATAGATACTTAGTGTATGGTCAAGCAAAATTGAACTCTTCCACTTAGAGTATATTCACAAAATATACATGCACACAGAAGCATAAAATTACGGAAGATATATCATTGTAGGCTTTTACCTAGTTTACGAATATATTATCTATATAGTACGTACCTAATCTCTAACATGATATATCCTCGGTCAAGTTCTCAATCAGCCAAGGCTTTTTAGGTATATATATATATATATATACACACACACACATATATATATATATATATTGTGTTTTCCAAACTTATTATTATATTAAACGGATCGAGGATTATACATATAATTATGAATACACAAGCACAAATAGGGGAGCATGCACATGGGAAATTATTAAATGCCAACCTCGTTTTGCTGGATTTTATTATCTAAACAGAAAACTACCGATGCTAACAGATAAGACCCAGTATATATAAGTGACCATTTTTTTATAATGATAATAAAACAATAGAATCAAAATGTAATTAATAACTAGTGTAAGAAACATATAATAAAGTAATCTCATCTCATTCAAAACAATGAACATGAGTTGGTGGATAATAAAAAACAGAAAGCCGAGGAACCAAAGCATGCATTTCCCCTCTCACGTCACACATCCTAGAAATGACTGATATGAAAAGTCAAGCTCTATATTATAGTATAATAATAATATAATATATATAACTTAACTATAACCCTATATATTCTTTTGTCTTCTTTCATATATTTCATCTCAGCAAGATGTCTCTCTCTCTTATTTTTTCACTTTGTGTAGAAAACCCCGCATGAGCTTTTAAATAATTTTTCCCACTTGAAAAGATGAAAGGGCTAGTCCCATCCCATTATCATCATTAATCTACTCACTGAGCTTTCGAGTCATGTCTATAGTGAATGTACTTGTTTTAACTGTTGCAACCTTCTGTTCCTCAGCTTTCTGTCCCATCCACCAATATTCCAAAAGGAATGTGGGACTCGTTGAGTTTGCTTCCAATCAACCAGCACTCTTTTTTTTTTTCACTCTACTAATTTTATCTCCCTGACTGTTCTGGTAAATAACAAGAAAAAGAAAAAGAAAAAGGTAAGGTAGCAGTAGTAAGCAGAAAAAGTGGAAATCTCAATCTCTCTCTCACACCCTCCCCCACATGACATATTTTTCAAACCAAATAATAAGAAAAAAGAGCATAACATGACCTTGAATGATATTTGCACCACCAAATAAAACTTAAAAGCATGATCATCATAATATTAAGGTCTTTTGTGAGGGAGGTGCCGCGCATGCCTCTTTTTTATTCTAGGTCTTGTTATAACCTTCTCTTATTATTAGGTTCTTCAAATGAACTACTTGTGTTGGTGTTGGTGTTGTCTCCTGACCAATCAAAGAGATGAAATGGATCTAAGGCCTTGCATTCCCTTTGATCATCAGCACCACCAAAACCCTGTGTGAACAAAAGGTCAAGTGGGTCAGCTTCTATTTCTCCCAACTCAGCAAAGAAGTCCTCAGATTGTTGGTTATTAGTTCTCTGATCAATCAAACTAGACTTATAAGGGAGTCCATCACTGAACTCTCCCTCATCCATCTCAATCTGATGCCTCTCTATGTCTTCCATATTCTCTTCCTTCACACTGTTTGATGAGTTCCCAGCCACAACTGGGGACACATTGCCCTCACTATTGTTATTGTTGTTGCTCTCTTCTTTGTCCTTTGATCTTGTAGCTGTGCCCTTTTGGGGGTTTGAGCCTTCTGAATTCTTTGAATTGGAAGCAGCATTGTTGTTGTTCTTGGATGGCTGTGATCTTGTTGAACCAGCCAGAGCATTTCTTTGAGTTGGCCATGGATGGTTGTGCTCTGATGTGTATGTGATAACCAACATGTTTGGATCATTCCTGCTCCTCTCAACTTGCTTCCTCGCAGAGCAACCCTTAGAGCTGCTGCATCTGTAGTAACCCCTGATAGATGCCACAACAAATAAGAAACACTATAACAACACCCAAATGAAAATAAGAAAGAAATATTCCAACACTTATAATAACATAGGGTTAATACAAAAACTAATTTCTTAACCATATCTCTTATTCGTTTGTGACAACTCATTCAACTATTGACCTAAAAGATAACTGCATGAAAATCCTTAGATTTGTCAGAGTACCATAACTACTCTCTTGATGAATTTGGTTCAACTTATTTAAAAGAAACATTTGCTTCTTTTTTATTTGCCATTTTTTTCAGAGAACTTAAAAGAAAACGACGAATCTCTAACCAGACGTTTGCTTGTTAGAACAGTGATTTTTTTCTAATAAAAAAATGGGTAAAGAGTGTTTTCTGAATGGGAAGTTTTTAGCGTAGCTGTTTTTAAACCTCAAAGTGTGACCGGTCCATATTCAATGGTCAAGATTCAAGAAATTAACAATATATATAGTAAGCTACAAGAAATTGAGTTTAGACTTTAGAGCTGGAAGAGAAGTTGTGATATATATATTTGGTGTAGCTATTATGCCCACAGTTATAGTATTATATATTCCTAAAATATATCTTATCTTGAATAATATATCAATCATATATACCTAAGGCTAAGGCTAAACTGACAAGAGGCTAACCTGGGATAAGGTGAACCTTTAATGGGTTTCTGACCATATTTTCTCCAAGCCCACAAATCAGACGGAACTACCTCTCCAGTCTGTCTGCTGTTCGCAGCTGCTGGTGCAGGAATGCAAACAACCTTTTTAGCCTGGTTCTTCCTGCAGCAATAACACAACAACAACAACAACAAAAAAAAAAACTAAATATTATATCAATTACTTAATTACTTATTCACTCTTAAACTCTGACCAAACAACGCGTGACATAAGGAAAGATATTAATAAGAGTATTACAAAGAGAGAGATATAGAATATTCGAGAATAATTGTGAGATCAAGCAATTTAATTTGGTTTTTTGCAGTGAGTGAAGGAATACGGTTCTGTGATGATGAGATTATAATGAATGAGGATAGAAGGAATAGGAATTTTCAGGTGGTTACCTCAGTGTGTGACTGTTATTGTGTGTGTGACACACCAAGCTAACTCTAAAGTACGCTACTTTTTTCAGGTGGATTAAAGCCTACGAAAAGCCTCATTGAATAAACCATGTTTAGTCCTCATGACAATATGAAACTACTATTTCTCAATTCTCATATTTTGAGCAGCTACCTAGCTTAACTGGGCCAGTCAACGGAAACCGATTTGGAAAAGCAGAAGAAAAGGAACACAAGTACCAAACTCATGCCAAACCCTACTTTCTCTCTACAGTGTCAACTTCACCATAGTCACCACCACTTTCATAAAATTTCACCCCCTCCACCCCTTCAGAAAAAAAAAAAAAAAAAAGTATATATGTGATTCATAATTTTTGATGCTCTCGTGAAATTAATGTACCACAAACATGAATTAAATTTGATTCTCTGTGCACTTGTGCAGATATTAAGTAAGTAAAGTATATAATATGTTATTATTTCTGACCTTCTTTTAAGACCCGGATTCCGTGGAGATGAGATCTGCATTCCTGTGGTGTCCACAAGGCACTCCTTGGAGGTGTTTGCATTCACCATAATGTTGGGTGAAACCACAGCAGGAGGCTTAATTGGCCTTGGAGAAGGTGCCATGGCTGTGGTGGTGGAATCATAGGGTGAGACTGTTAACTTTGCATTGGGAGAGATCTGAATCATGTTCGAGAATATGTTTTTACAAGGCCTTCTCATGCTGTTGTTGTCATGTTCCTCAAGAATCTTGTGTGCAGCAGCAAAAACAGTAGTAGTGGTGGTGGTAGTAGTAGAACTAGTAGCAGTATTAGCATTCGTATTGACTGCAGCACCAAAAGTTGCAGCTGCTTCTAATTCCAAGCCACCCGTGAAGTAGGCAGAAACTGAAGAAGGCATGTCAAGCTCCTGAAGGAAGGGATTTCTCATGATTGAGAAAGGATCACCAAAGTTTGTGGCTCCGCTCATAGGGTCTTGAATTAGCACAGAAGAAGAAGAAGAAGAAGAAGAAGAAGAAGAAGAAGAAGAGAAAGTGCTGGGATCAGAAGAAGAAGAAGAAGAGAAGTGTTGGTGGTGCCAGTGATCATTATAAGAGAGGGTGGTGTGAGAAGAATGATGATGACGATGATGAGATGTGGTAGGTAATTGATCAGATAATGAAGTGCCTGTGCCTGTGCCTGTGCCTGTGCCTGTGCTACCATATGCTCCACCACTAGCTCGGAGTATGTCAGTTAAGTCACCTTGGTAATTGTCCATGATTATTGGCCCAAAGATGCTACTGCACATGCTTTTTCTTTTCCTAGTTATTAGTGGAAGAACAAGAACAAGAGCTTGAGCTTGTTGATGTTATGCAAGGAAGAAGAGCGTGTGTGTGACATGTTTTGAAACTAGCATAGATGATGGATGTTGGAGCTTGAGACAACAATATAATTAGAGAAAGATGTGATGAGAGACATGCAATTGTTGTGGGAATTTTATTTGTTTGGAGCTAGCTAGAGATAATTAAGAAGGGGGTGTGAGAAGAAAGGCTTTCTCCTGGGTTTGGCTGTTAAGAAGCAAGAAAAAGCAAATTAAGGAACATGTTTTTGGGGGGTTGAAACTGATTGTTCCTCTTCAATAACAAACAAAACAAAAGAGAATGGGTTTATAGAGAGAGACAGAGACGCTGACTTTTCACACAAAACAGCTCCATTCTGTACACGCAACATTAGGAAAGAGAAGGAATTTTAAATCACAAAAAATAGTTGGACTAATAAAATAAGACAAGTGTAGAGCTGGGAGATTTATCAAACACCATCTAAGGATCAATTTGATGCCACTGTTTTCTTAATTATTTATTATTATTCTCCCTTCTATAATAATAATAATAATAATAATAATAATAATAATAATAATAATAATGTTCTCATTTGTATAAATTAACTGATACAAAATTATTTTAGTTTCAAGTTATAAGTAATCTAAATTTTAAATCTTGATTGAATATAAAATAAATTATATTAAAGAGAGAATACTCGTCTATAATAATGTGGACTCCCATCCCAAATGAAAATTAGTCATTATTTTAATAATAAATATTTTGTATTAATATTATGGTAAAAAAATATCAAGTTTGAATCTCTAATATGTAATTGCTATAATATTTTGTACTTATACTAGTCTTGATTTACCATCTATATTTCCTAGAAAACATATTTGTGGTG
>PYAF01006050.1:811430-823026 GCA_007407185.1 Glycine tomentella | reverse complement strand
AGAAACAAGTATCGACAAAAGATTGTAATAATAAAAAATTATGAATACTTGTTAGTATTCTCCATTCCCTCACTTGTCAGTATTGTTATTGTATTAGAATCAAAATGAAATATATAAATAAATAATAAATAAATAAATCAAAGCTAAATGTAATAATATAAATATACAATGGTGTTTTAACTTAAAGAAAACAAAACAATTGACAAGAAACAAAAGAGGCGGCAAGTAGCCGCATTTCGCGGAGAAACGTTTGGAGCCATTCAATCTGACTCTCTCCCGTTTCTTTCCGTAAGGAAAGAATGTTTTAACGTGGCACCTATCTATACGTCTGCTGTGCTGTGTCTGTGGTGTTCCTTCACAACAATGAGACGCCATTACATTACCCACATCACATTCCATGCCCTTAAAAAAATTCCTTCCTTTCAAAACTCATCTCCAATTGCATCATATCACAACAATTATCCATGTAATTGAGTAAGATATTTAAATTATTATAAATCTTTTTATATTATTTTTATTTTTATCAATAAAAAAATATCATAATAATTAATTTTTATTATTTTAGATTATGTCTAATTCTATCCTACAAAACCAAATCAGTTAAGATAAAGTTTTTGTTTCACTTATATATTGTATTTAAGTCATGTTACTAAAATTAGGATCTCCAACACATTATCTCACACTTAGAATTAGACATCTCCAGGATGAACTTTGTAACATTGAACATCTATATGTGATCCGATAATGGCTCAATAGTGAGTGACCCAATAAACTCCAGAATAATTATCGGAATAGATTTTGATACATGCTATTTCATAATTTTGAGTTGTGTGTAATTTAACCCTACAAAATTAAGATAATTTGTTTTTTTTAAGCACCGGTTAATATGTTTTTAGCTCTTAGAGAATGCTTGTTCCACAATTCTTAGGTGAACAGTAAAAACATATATAATTAATATGATTGAATGGCTGAAACTGGATGTTTAAATTTGTGAATAAATTATTATGTATGGAATTTTTCTAAACAAGGATCGAACCTATTAATTGTGTAACTTATCCCCTATTTTGTATCTCATTATACAATTCTCGGAAACACAATCATAGTGCTTGAGTGAAGCAATGGATCTAAATAATTGAAGAATGAAACAGTATGTTTTTATTAGAAGGTTTTATGAACCCATATGCTCCTGTTTAATTCGGTATACCAAATTTAGTTAAACAGGATCATATAAGGTCCAATCACATACCGTTGGACTATAGTTTGAATATTTGTCACCACCAAAAAAAAAAATTATCTCCGGCAATAATTAATTAATAGTATGTATGTGATATACTTTATATCTAATAAAAGAAGATATTAAACGAATATATTTGGAAAAAAAAATGTTATACTTTCGTTTATGAAGATGTGTGGCCCTATATCAGAAAGGATTAAATGTTTCATAATACGTGTCTTACGTTAGGTATAATGTCTATGAACTTTGAAAGGACGTGTGAAAAATGTCATTTTTTATAATAAAAAATTCCCATAATATTAATTGTATTTTGCATCCATTATTATGAATGACAATTATAGCACATAAAATCTACTTAGTTGTTCAATCATATTCCATTAAAAAATATTTTAATTATAGCTTTAGTGACATTCTCTAATCTCTTTTATATAGTACTTTCGCATTTTTATTATGGTCAATAATTTACTATTTATTATGCTTATTTTGCAATAAACATATTATTTTATATTGATAATTTTAATTGAATTCTTTTTAATATATGGGGATTGAAGACGATGTCAGAATATTTATAACAATTCATATATTCTTGTTTAGAATTAAATTTTCTTAACAAAATACTTTCATTTAATTATAAATTTAATTATTTTAAAAGTCATAAAGATCATTTTTAGTTAATTGATAATATAAAAAAAATCACGATTATAATATATAAAAATTAACTCATTAATTTTTTTATGATTCAACTTATTGATTAAATATGGAAAGTAATATTGAAATATTTGAATCCAAATCAACAAATAATTTCTTTGTTTTCTTGAATGAAATTTTCATTGCATTTACAAATAAATATTTTTATACAAGCTCCCTAAAAACGTTTCAATTTTAGCACTATATATATCAAATGTCTATTCCTGATTTTCCCGCTTCACAAATTAGATTGGTAAAATATACATATTTGTCACTTTCAAAAAACATGCATATCATAGCTGCATTATTCAAATACAGACTCATCGAAGACAGCATCATCATTGATAATACATAATCCAATTGCTACGAAACTAGGTGAGGGATGCCAATGTTCAATTACTATATATCAAAGCCATGTTTAGTAAAGTCGGCTTTCTGGCTTTTGAACATTTTTGCAATTGCAGTCACTATCGTTTTCTTTCTCTCTGGTGTGTCTCTCTCTATCAATTTTATAGAATAGAATTTAATTTTTAAGGGTAGGAAATTGAACCTTTTTAACCGAACCTCATTATGGAATAATGTAATTTTAAGTTTTAACCATGGTAATTGTTTAATTAGGTATATTTGAATACATCACCTAACACAACACTGTCTCTTTTTATTTAATTAGAAAAAACAAAAATATTTTACGGGAGAAGTTTTATTTGAGTTAAGAACATCCATTATAAAACATATCAGCAAAAAATTTCTTAGTACTTCAAACATGAAACTTTTTGTTTAAAAACAATGGAGTATATACCACCTTAGCCATGTGCATATGTTAACACAATACTGTCCCTTGAGAACTCACTCCTACAAATGAAAAATCTTTTGAAATTCAATACAAATAAAATGATAAAATAACTTTAACATTATAGGGATACTTAAATATAATAATTCATTCCAGTACTTATGAAATATGTGACGATTGAAAACACCGGTATAATGAATAGAAACTTTGAATTTTAATACTATTTTTAAAATAATTTTTTAAAAGTAAAAAAAAATTATAAATAATTTCTTCAAAGAATAATGTTACAAGCAAAAAACCAATAGTGTTTGGATAAAAAAATTAAGAAAAAAAATTAGTTTTCTTTTCTTTAGAAACTATCTTTACCTGTTTTGTTAAGTAATCACTTGCAATAAAGAAGAGAAAATTAAAATGCAAATATATATGAAGTAGGCTTCATGAATAAAAAAGTATCAAGTAAACTAAAATATATTTTTGGTCCCCAATAAAATAAAATAAAAATATAGGTAAATTAAATTTTTAATCCCTAATTTTTTATAATTTATGTTTTTAATTACTGAATTTTTTATTTTTATTTATTTTCTCTTAATTTATTTTTTGTTATTACTTTTAGTCTTTCAAAGGACTAAATAAAGTAAGGATAAAAAAAATTCAAAAATTAAAAGACTAAAAATAAATATAAAAATTTAGGAACTAAAAATGAAAAGTCTAAACAATTTAAAAACTAAAAAGATAATAAATACAAATTTTATTTTTTGTCCATTGAAATAGATATTAGCGTCATAGAACACTTTTTCATACATAAAAATGGACTTGCATAATCATTTATTAAGCATTTAAAATTGATTACAAAATCATTATTTATAAGATCAAAACTTCCAATTTCTATTTGAGAACATCAATTCTTACATGGTGGAATACTTATTTCCATCAAGTCAAAAAGTTATCTCAACTCTTCCCCTTTGCAATTGGTTTTTTGCCCAAATAAAAAACTTTTTTCCCCAAGAACTTGATATTTCACATTTAAGAATTTTGGGATATATTGTAAATGTTCCAATTGCTCCAACACAACACAATAAAATGTGAACTCAAATAATATTGAAAGTAAATGATGGACACGAATCTTCATCTATAATAATATATCTTGAACCATTATCAGAAAGTTCATTTATCGCTTACTTTGTCGATTATTTTTTTGATGAATAATTTTTCAAACATTAAAAGGACAGACTAAACAACAGGCCCATTCAAAAAAATAAAAATAAACAATAGGAAAAGGATATTGTTTTGGGATGAATTATTGTTATCTCATCTTAATACTCGTGTTACACAATGTGACTTACAAATTTCAAAAATATTTCTTCATAGATTTTAGGAAGTTAATTACAAATGTGTTGAATATGGACCCAAAAAAATAATTAAATCGTTAGCTTAATTGCATATTTTATCATTTCATTATCATCATTTCATGAATTTTACCATTTAATTTTTTTTTTGTGTACTTTATCATTATATTTTATTTTTTTGTGCATTTTACCTCTCAAAACTTTTTCTCATTTTGCAATCATATTTTTTAATTTTCACACATTTTACTATTATGGTGATGACAAAACGATGTCGTTTTACAAAAAATTAACAACTAAACGACATCATTTTTTAGGAACGAGTTAGAATTTTGTCACACATTTAAGGAATCGGTAAACTAGATAAAATTCAAAAGTGTGATGATAAAATTTATAAAATAATGATAATTGAATAATAAAATGTGTAATTAAATCCAAAATATATATATTAGTTATTAATACTCTAGAAAAAATTGACATCCTTGTTTGGAAAATCTAATATTACAATAAAGACTTAAACATGAAGTGTGCCAAAACTCATTGGTTCCAAAGATTAAAAAAAAATCCTCAAACAACAAAATAAGCTAAAATTTCTTAAAGACATTGTGTAACATACTCTAGAAATATGCAATCTATATATTTTTCATAAAACTAAATATCATAATTAATTGTACATGACTCATAAGAATTATTTAAAATATAATAATATTCTCTCACTAGAGTGCAATAGAAATATGAAATTCTAAAATTAGGAAATATATAATATGTGTGCGAGATTTTTTTTTATATCAATGAGTTTTATAAATACGACTTCACATGCAAATTATTAAATTGCTTACCACTAGCCAATCTTAGTTTTGTTTTCTAACAATTTTTCTATTTTTCTTGAAAGGCAAAATCATTTATCCTATATATTATAATGTTTTCTTTTGTCATATAAAATTTTACTTTATCATCGGCTAAGCAACGACCTCGTGCTCAATGCTAATGAGGTCAACTAATTTGGTTGCATCAGCCAAACGTGGTAGACGTTTATAAGCGACGACCTAGTCGTCTCTTAAGCCAACACAAAATTGTTAAAATTTGAACAAACAAAAAAAGTGTAATTATAGTGATGTTCTCCCTTTTCTCCCAAACCACCACACAACAAAACACCTTGAGTTGCCAACGCATAGAGCTAGCACCACTGCAAGAGACAGGAAAGAAGAAGAGGGAGAAAGAAGCCATCGTCGTCACAGAGAAAAGAAAACCATCAATAAGTGAAAGAAAAGAAAAGAAAGGAGGTTCGAGTGAGTAGGAAATCAAGGAAACAATTTTAAGTTGTAAACAATCGTCGGAAACCATAAAAATAAGGGGAGCTGGGAGTAGCTTTACATTTTCATGCTTAGATAATAAAAAATTAAAATTATTAATCAGTGAACGTTAGGCGAATGCTAATAATTCTTATTTTTCTAAATATTTGTAGCGTTAGCCATGGCCTATACAATTTAAAAAGAATATATATATATATATATATATATATATATATATATATATATATTAAAAAATTAATACTATAAAATGTTTGTGCTTTATATAATTGGGGATATACAAACTGTAGACAAGGAATTTTTTGTTCCTCTTTTATTTTCACGTTTCGGGCCGAATATTACTAACTCGATCAATCAACAAGAGATAACATTGAATAACAATTTTTACCAAGGTCAAAATTAAGAGTATTCACATAGATAATATATACTTCATGCTTACAAATGCAAAGCATATATAAATTATGTAGCCATATAGATACAAAGTCATGCTGATCCCACCGAATGTAGGGGTGTTTGTGGATATGGGTGTTCGTGAACCTAAATTGACTCAGATTAATTTGAATAGTTTGAGTTGAATCATTTATATATTTGGGTCAAAATTGAACCTAACTGATTAAAATCGTTCATGCATGAATTGAGTCACGGATTTAAATCTATAAATCCAATCAAAATCGAATTGTATCGATCAAAATCGATCAAAAAATTTAGAGTTGTTTGGTTTGGCGGTAAATACTGCTAATATTGAGACTCTAAGTGTTAGAACTACAAATGTTTATAATATTAATGGATCATACTTTGTTCATTTATTTCAAGAAATTTGGTTGTAGCAAATCTGGTTGCACCAAAGTTTAATATTGCAAGAAATTAGTTTGTATGAAATAATTGTGATTCAGACTATAATAGTAAATCTCGTTGAAGAATATTTTATTTTAATTATTATTAGTCTATTTTAGAATATTATGTTGATAGTATTAAATAAATCAACTTTATTATTTTCAGACATTTGATAATATTGTGTTAGGGTAAATAGACATTTTCATCCCTGAATGTGTAGAGTACTGACAAATTCGCCCCCGAAAGATGAAAATTCAAATTTTAGTCTCTAAAAATGAAAAAAGTGCGACAAATTCATTCATTCGTTACCGTTAATGAAAGAACATATATGGCACAAAAGGACGAAAATGTCACAAAAATGATTGCCAACATAGCTGCTGAATAGATTAAATCAAATGTTAGTAAGTTTCCATTGAACCAAAATGTCATTAAGTTTTCATTGAACTAATTTGTCAGACCCAAATTTCGTTTCATTTAAGGATAAAATATAATTTAATCTTCATTTTTACATTTTTTGTTCTAACCTGTATAATATAATTTAATTCTTCCATTGGACCAACACACTTGATTTTGTTCTAACCTGTAATTCAACACCAACATGCTTGATTTTGTTCTAACATGTGAATAAGAATGTTTCTTTTAAGAATTATCTTACCAGTTAAAAAGACAACAACCAATTAAATGCATATTTGACACTCTCAAGTGTCAACTTCTCTTTCAAATAAGACTGGGTCTAACACATAAAGATTTTCAAAATCCACTAAAAAAAAGGACACAAAACCAAATCAACGTTGATAATAATAATTCTAACACAGAGAGAAACAATAGAATAGAACAAATCACATCTTTGTGCGAAATCACACTTCAAAATGTCGGTCCGACAACCTTAGATATCGCTTCAACTTCTGCAGGCATTTTGAATGGTATTGGGGAGTTTGGTAATACAGAAACGAGTAAATGATGTGTTTTTGGTAAAAACACTAAATTGATGACAACTTTTACAGCATGAAAAAAAATGGGAAAATGATATGTAGAGAGAAAGAAAAAAACACGGATGAATATCCTATGATACTATTATGTTCCAACAATGTGCCAGTTATCTCAGTTGCTGAGAAGACAAGCAAATAGTCGTAGCAAATTTACAATGCATGTAAATGGATATACTGAAATTTGAATTTTCATCTCTCGGAATGAATTTGTCAGCGCTGTACACATTCAGAGACGAAAATGACTTTATCCTAAATTGCATTTTATCCTTAAATGAAACAAATTTTGGGATCTGACAAATTTGTCCTATGGAAACTTACTGACATTTTGATCCAATCTATTATGAAGTCATGCTGACAAACATTTTTGTGATATTTTTGTCCCTCTATGCCACGTAGGCTCTTTCATTAATGGTAAAGGACGGAAGTTAACAAATGAATGAATTTTTCGCATTTTTTTCACTTTCAAGAACTAAAATTTGAATTTTCATCTTTCGGAGACGAATATATCAGGTCTCTACACATTCAGGGACGAAAATGACTATTTACCCTATTGTGTCAATTGTATTAGATATTTGAATAAATCATGATATAAAATAGTAGTTCTAAGAAAAAAATCAAATTTAAATGAATAACTCATTGACCCGAACCGAATTAAATCGTTCATAAATGGGTTGGATTGGGTTAGATTCTAAATTTGGTCAAAACTAACCCAAACCGATCCAATAACACCCCTAAGTGAGTCATCATAGCCATTCAATTAAGAATACTTTTACACGTCATCAATAAATCATATCAAATAATATTGAAGTATATTATCTACAAGCAAAGTTTGTTGCACATAAAGAGAATGAAATGAGGGGGGATCAAGACCACCAATCAGTAAATTCTTTTGAGCTTGAGAACATTCAATTCAGGTCCACTTATTTCATTCAAAGTCAAAATGAGCTGACTTTTCCATGCCACATAGTATATTGATTTGAATTTTCTCTTGGACGAGAGTAATCTTTGGAAATAAACTATTTAAGAAGCTAATGGGAATGGGAATCAGGGTACTTTTCATTATCTTCTGAGGTCACAACTTGAAAGCTTGTATAAGAAATATTAGAATTAATACTCAATTCTAGAGGGTGCTTAAGGATGGCTTTATGTGGATAATCAAACTTCTAAAAGTGATTATGATGAGATTGTAGGATGCAATTAACTAGGAACTAATATAGTATGTCGGAATGATAAAGGACAAAGATTATAAAATTGAGAAAAGCTAGCATAATCTAAGTTTTATAAATATAAATTAGGATTAGTATTATCCTTAAAGAGTCATATTAACGTCAACCCTGCCGTTTGTTTGGTTCCAAAAGTTAAGTCCTAGTTGTGTAGTCTTGTGAACACGTTCAAAGATGATGCTCAAAGAATCATTTTGTTGATAAAATGATACAAGCATGATAAGACACTTTTGAAGGCTCTGATTTTTTTTACTGTTAGACAAAGTGGTTTCGAAACGTTTCTTCCCCTTGTCACCTTTTGTTTTTTCTCTCCCTTAATTGTGTGTAAATTTTTTTATATCTAGCCATGATGTGGGCATGTTGTGGGGACAAAGAGGTGGCCTTGATTTTGTTTATAATTTGAAGGATTCAAGTTTTCAATGGACCAATGATTGTGGAGAGAATCACCGACCCCTTATGTTTGATGAGACATTTTAAGAATCTACTACATATATATAGGTAAGACAACTATTACCCTTATATTTCTCTCTCTTCTCAAGTTGTCACTCTGAATTTTGATTTTCATATCATATGCTCCAAAAGTGCCACTATTACGCCAACTACAACTCATACTGTTCATCACCCATACTCCTTTTTTTACAAGTTGATTAGGCTTCATATCAAGCTGTAATCGAGTCCGCATAATAATCATGAGTGGAGACAACATTTGTAATAGTTGTACTATAAACATTACATTTGAGGTTTTCATATGAGATTATTAAAATACTCAAAGTCGACCTTACCCTTAACATTTATCATTCTCACACGAGCACAAGTCATTTGAGAATTCTATAATATACGTCTTGAGTGTGACGTAATAACACATGTATTATTGTGCCAATGTCTTTGATTTAGCAATTGGCAAAAATTTCCCATCGCAATATACATATAATTACTCGTGAATTTAATTGGAAAAGGGTTTTGTACATAAGATAATCAACTATGCTGAGAATTGAGATAACTTATCACTTATTGTGCATTTTGAACAATTCCACTCACGTGATTTTGTTTTATATCTTTTTTCCAATATTTAAATGCATCATATAATTATGAATTGGCTTTTTTCAAAGGGCCATATTGCAAATGCCAAAAGAAATTGGCCAAGTTACAAACCATGTGGCAAAAAGGTGTAGGATTGTGATTTTTTCTACACACTATCTATGTTATTTCCATTTTCTTATCTGAGTTAGGGCAAACTTTATTACCAGCTCTTCTCCAGCATTGTTGTTTGAACTAGTTTTGGGACAGTTATGGAAAGTAAATGTTCTTATTGCAGGATGCTAGACACTAACAGAGGTAACCCAAACTTAAAAGATCGAGTTTCTAAATATAATACAATATATATATATATATATATATATATATATATATATATATATATATATATATCCTCACTACTACATACATACATATGTGATATTTAATAATATTTTTGTCTAACACTTAATAAAAATATTATTAAAAATATTTAACAACATTCAAAAAATATCATCAAATTATGAATAAATGTTACTAATATATTTTTACAATAGTTTATCAAATGTTGCATATAGCTTATATTATTAAAGCTTTAAAATGTCAAAAAAAAACTTTAAAAATAAAGATTATACACAATATCTAATAAAATATCACAAAAACATATTCATAATATATATTTATAATTTAATGACATTTTTTTAATATTGTCAAAGATTTTTAGCCAAAATTTTATTAAGTATATAGCAAAAAGAGATTATTAAAGGTCATAGTAGTGACTCAAGATATATCTTCTCTCGAATAAATTCCGTTATAGTTTTCTTAATTTGTAAGTCTATATAATTATAGTATAATGTAAAAGAGCTATGTCTTTTGATATTTTTCACCTCAGTATGTAATTTATGATTATGAATTTTAGTTTAACAGTATGAAGGATTTAGAAAACAGCAGTAAGACAATATAATGGGTGGAAATGTTTTAATATTCACTTAATTCTTACTTGACAAACATGGCAGATTGATGAATTTTAACTCGCGCGTTTTTTTTTTATTTCTCACATATTATAATCTTTATATGAGACAAATTTATTTAAAATATAATTGGAAACTAAAAAATTAATAATTGATTTAGAAATTAATTAAATATTCAATTAAAAAATGGAGAATAAAAATATTTTTTCTTCTTATTATAATCAATATTTTTAAAATCAATCATTGAATTAATTAAGACATTGATTAGAAATTGATGGTTCTATCATAGTAGAATTGGTATTAATAAAATAATAATAATGATAATTAAATAGTACATGAATTTGTATTAAAGAAACATAATATTATAATTTGATATACTATATAAAAACAAAAAAAATAAAAACATTATTTACTAATAACACTTTTTAATGTATTTTTTTGAATACACTTTTATTGATTGAAATTTATTAAAAATTATAATTTTATAGTTTTTATTTCTTATTTAATGAACTCCACTCGTAACTTTATAATTTTTAATAAATTTTAACTAACAGTAAAAGATGTATTAAAAGAGTTTTTTCTTTTACAAACTAAAAAGGTGTGTTAGAAAATATGTTATTAGTAATTCTCAAATAAATATATCATAATACTTAACTTTTAAGCTTAAAAAATATTAGCTTTTAAGCTTAAAAATACACAATAATATTTATTATGAATAAAAAATTCACATCTAAAAAATAATAATAAATATCTTAGATTATTTTCACTTTCTTAAAAAAAATCAAAATAGCGTCATATTAAATTTTTCATATCCACTTTGAAGTAATTTTTTATCCATTTTCGTCGAAGTCAATTATGTGATTTGTTTGAAGCGCGTACTTAATTCACCAGTTTTTTCGGCCAGACCAACCGTTCCATTTGATCATTTTCTAATTTTGTTTATAATTGAACAAATACTTAGATAGTCACCCAAAAAAGAAGAACAAATAGATAGGAGTGATATCGTAATTTGATTTGGATAGTTTTTTATAAGAAAAAAACCCAACCAATTCAATCATTGACAGTTTACATTGAATCAATTATTTATTATCTTTTTGTTTGAAGATAATACGTGTTAAATAAATTATTACATTTAATAAGATATTTTAGTTAGGTTTTAATTTTTTATTAGTTGAAAAACTTATTTGATAGTTTAATAAAA
>PYAF01006050.1:774529-811330 GCA_007407185.1 Glycine tomentella | reverse complement strand
AAAAAGTATTAAAAAAAACTTATTTATAGTAATGTCAAATAAGTTTTAGCTAATAAAAAATTTAAAAATCAACTAAATATATTGCCAAAGATAATCAATAACAAAATATTCATAAAATTAAATATTTCATCATAAATAATCTGTACCCAAAAAATATCTCATCATAAATCACAATATAATCCAAAACGAACCCAACGACATATATGCAGCAAATAGATCCCTATACCTTTTTTTTTATAAACATAGACTTCACTTGTATTATTGGTTTTCCATCTACTATTTATCAAAATTTATTCCCCAGTATAAAACATAAAGTTATATAATAATAAAGAACAAGAGATAAAAAAAGTATAAAATTCAAACTAATTAAATGAATTACTAAAATAATAAAAGTATAAAAATAAAATGCATTCATATAATAATTTTATAAATATTTATGTAAATTTAAAATATGTGATAATTTAAAATAAAATTATATATACGTATAATTTTAATTTTAATGAAACTTTATCGTTTTTGTATATACTTAATTGGATTTGTTATTCTTCTCTTACATGTATATCCTCCTTAAGAAAAAGAGACCAAAGACCAAAAGGAGAATGCGAGCATCTCTCTCTTCCTTTTTCTTGCAAAAGATGGGAGTAAAAATGAAATATAAAAACTCAAGTGTAAAAGTAACATCTTATTAATATACTAATTTTCATTCTC
The DNA here is from genome assembly GCA_007407185.1 of Glycine tomentella. Taxonomy (NCBI): domain Eukaryota; kingdom Viridiplantae; phylum Streptophyta; class Magnoliopsida; order Fabales; family Fabaceae; genus Glycine; species Glycine tomentella. Next base: position 810,622 of record PYAF01006050.1, on the reverse strand, counting down.
TAGCTATATATACATATCTCTTCAACCTATAGTATGCAATACTGTATATCCGTACACTAATTAATTAAAATCTTAATCCATATATCATATTCATTCAGTTAGATATTAAGCATTGATTTTCAACATGATTCAAAATATTTTTGTTGAAGGTGGCCAACTCCTTCAATTCAAAGAATTGATTTAATAGGATTCTTAAAACTAGGGATCAATGAAGAATATTATAATAAGAGGTGCATCCCACAAAACCCGAGCAAGCATAAGTAGTGGTATCTTGTAAAATCAAAATTATTATGGATTGAGTTCAGACAAACACGTTCCTGCATGACAGGCCAATCACACACATCTCACAAACGAACAAAATTAAACTGGGATTCTTTCATCAATACTCTAACAAGCCTTTTCTCACCCTACCATGTGAAGCAGGCCTCTAATTTAATCATGCATACATCAAAATTATATATTTATATTAATATTATATCATGCGTTCTTAATTGTACAAATAATAGTTAATAATAGTAGTATATATAGTATTAAATAATGACTCATAGGGCTCTTAAAATGCCAACCCTTCACACTCGCTTATCACTGCCACTTCCCTCATTATTAAACTAATCAAATACTGTGATTAACACCCAAATGCACAAAAATAATGTTTTTGGCACTGCCTGTAACAAGGGTGTTCATGGGCACGCGGGAACACTTGCAATTGCAAAGGCTTATGACGCGTCGAGACGTCACTTCTTCATATCCATCATGGCTCTTCTAATGGACGACTTTGATCATGCATGCCACCTGTTTGGGGTTTTGAAGAAGTGACTAACACATTCTACTAATCAACCACTTAATCAAGGTCAAAGTAGCTAGGACTCCACTACTTCAAAATTTTGAATCTCTTCTGTTTTCTAGGCCCTAGCTAATAATAATTCCTTTCTAGATTTTAGTTTTCATTTTGCTTGCTAGATTAACATATGTATAAGGCCTTTTTTTAAGAGATTTTATATAAGTTGGATTCTAAAAACTTATTATCAGAATTAAGCTAGATTTTAATATTATAAAAAATGTATGATTATTTATTAACAAAATTCTCATATCACCGTCGAGATTTGAATTCATGTTCTTGTTATAGGGTTTGAGTTTAATCCTTAATTACCTGTTGGACCAATTATTTTTCTTTTTTTGGTATGCATAGAATTTGTTGTCTTCATCCTAATTTGCATTTTAGAATTAGTCAGCTCCATTTTTTTAATTAATTAGGAAGAAACAAACCAATAGGAAAAAGACAAACTGACTTTATATCTGATAGGATGGGGTTCTTGCACCCGACCACCAACCACACAGTGCCTACTTATTAGGCTTAGCTGTAGAATTTTATGAAGGTTATGAACCATCAACACACACGTACATTAATTCTCTAACATTAAATCCCCCAAAAAATAATTGTACTTACATGTGTATGTAATATATAAATAATGTTCTTGGTTATACTGATAATTATCGCAACCACATTTGGCTTCCTGATCTATCATAACTTTTATTTTCCTATTAATAGCTTTTTTATATTTCTTGCAATAATTATAATTATCTTTACTTCACCCGCAATTTAACAGCGCTTTAAAGACTTAAGGGAAAGGTAAAGCAAGCAATTGACGATAGACCCTTTTCTACTGGGAAATGTGGGGAGGTTAAGTTTATGAAGGTGATGAGGATCTTACTATATATCTTAGTTCATATAATGCATATAGGAGATGCACGTTGGGAGTTGCAAAATAAGATCCCTTCCATGTGAGAAATCTTAATTTTTATTTTAATATAATCTTTTGCTCCAACTTGATAACACATTAACTGAAAAACAGGATTAAGCCCTAGGGTCCTGGGCCACGTGGCCCCTTTTCCATGCATGTGCTATAAATGACTTCACTTCCAAGGGGCATGGCTTGTTCAATCCATTGGCCTTTATTTTGGGGAGTCATTTAGAGATCCTATGCCACAGACTTTAAGTGCATTTCAAGTTCAAGAAAAGCCACATTTAGTCTTTGTTCACATCTCTTCATGCCTTTTGTCTTTTATATTATATTGTCACGCACAAGTAAAAGAATTTAGACCTAATTAATAATTAATAATATTAATTGTTGAATTTGGGTACCCTTGTTGTTGGTGTCTAGTCTGACTAGCTAGACTTTAGTTGAGTATTGTAAGACAAGTTCAATACGGAAGATAACGAGTCTATTAGCCGGACGAAGCACATTAGCAACTGGGTTCTACGCTAGATATAAAACTAATTTAATCTAGTAGGCTAAGGCTCTGGATAATGAACACATTAATTAGAACATAATCCATCTTATTAAGGAAAATTCTAAATAGTACAGGACAAAAGTAGACAAAAGAATTATACTACAAACTTTAACTTTCTATCTTTTTTCATTTTAATTTTTTTTATTCAATCAATCAAATGAAATTAACCATCCTATTTTGCATTGAGTTCGTGCATAAACATTCGTACTAGCTATATATATATATATATATATATATATATATATATATATAGCAAGTATGCTTAATAATTAAATGCTTTTAAATAGTTAAAAACAAGTGGCCGGTAAGTGATTTTCATACTTTTATAGTTATTTCTCTAATGAGTACCCTTAACATTTGTCATAGTAATATACTTTATATATTGTTTTTTCCTCATTTTTTTATTTTTAACATTTCACATGTATCATAATTTTTTGTCTTCCTTGACAAACAGACAGAGTGAGTAATTAAGAAAATAATAATTAATACTACCTAATAATTTTAAAAAAAATGAATGAATTCTTCTTTCAAAATATAACAAATTAAACAGGAAGGAACATTACAAAAGGGTGGCAGCTGAGTTTGAATTAACCTACTAGAATGCCACAATCCCAATGCCTGTACTGTTGAACATGTTAGTACAGTTGTCTGGGTGCAAGATAATAAATAAAGCTAGCACACTTGGGTGCCATTTGTCAGTAAGAGATCAACAATCATTTAGGAAAATTGTAAAAACAAATATCAAACTGACATTGAGAACTGTTTGATCTTATAATTGAACCGTATTTAATCCGTTTTGTTTATACTATAGGTTTCGTCTTCTGATCTACGACAAGTATTAAAGTTCTTTCAATAACAAATGAATATGCCCATAAGACCATAACTGATTTTATTTCGTATTTCTTAATTGGGTTCATAATAATTTGAAACAATTTGCAAACCGAGTATTTATGCTTTGTGTAGTTGCATTTAATTGTACATGTGCTTCAACCTTCAAGTGACGGAATGCATCTTGTGTGTAATTAAAATATAAGGAACAACCAGTATATTTGAAAATTCACCAAAACAAAAAACTAATATATTTGAAAGTGAGGGACTAAAAAAATAAACAGTTGTCTATATAAAATATAAAGTGGGTGTCTGTCTGCATGTGTTAGGTGAGTTCAATTTAAAACGGGCCGAACTATTATGGGCTCAAACCATTTGCTATCAGGAACAAATGAGATAGATCTTATTTAACGGACTAGTTTTTTCTTTATGGGCCAAAAAAAGAGTGATTTTTTTTGTAAGAAATCACAGGTAAAAATTATATACTTCAATATGTTTTTAGTCATTGAAATATTTTTATCGGTAAACATTGATTTATTAGTGAGATATTTGAACCCACAACCTTTTTTTTCTCCCTTTTTCTTTCATCCTTCACCACCAAGACAATCTTATAATCCCTAATCCTTGAAATATTTGATAGAGATTAAAAGAAAATGATCTACATATTATAAGAACTAAAACTAATAATAGATATATTAGAATGGCTAAGGTACAATATATAATTTATTCAAAAAAATAAAAATAGGTATCATTCAAAATTAATATTCAAATTAATTTTATGTAAAACCTATAGTTTAAGAGCCATTAATGACTTTCTTTTTTGAACCTAAGGTACTTCTAAGTTGGAAGTCAGACTAATCTCTTAATGTAATGAAATTTATTTAAGGTGTTCATTTTTTTCAACAAATTTCTTCCAAATTTATTAATACACTAAATTCTTATACCTCTCAAAATATGTAGTCAAGTTGAGTCAAATGATTCAAAATGGTTATTTTTTGCTATTGAAAGAAGGGAGTTGTGTAGCTACCATATATTGTTGATAATCATGAGTTAATTGAAGTAGAAATGATGAAAAGATGATTTCCTATTAGTTAAAGTTTAGTTGTTGAAAATCATTCGATTTGCTTAGAAGAGTTAATCAAAATTTTGCTCAATACTTGGAGTTTATTTGGAAGTGTTTGGAGGTTGTCAAGCAGGTAAGCAATATAGATTGCCTTTCTTAGTTACATGGAGAATAAATTAATGAAAAGTTTCAATTGGTTTACTCAAGCGTCTGTGCACCTATGAAGACTATGTACACATTTGTTTTTTAGCTAGCACTAATTCTAAAGCTTCTAAACTTAAAAGCAATAACTAGTTATTGGTTAAAACCACGTTCAAGTATTTTTCAACATGAAATCAAACATGTTCTTCCTCACTTAATAGTAACAACTATCAAGTATTTCGTTCTTCTATTTTATTTCATTTTATTTATCAGAAACGATGTTATAATGATAATTTCGGTTTTACTCAAAAAGAATCCATTTTTTTTCTTAATGATGTTTAAAGCCTTTGATAAAGCTGGTTGTGATTACTTGCATTTTTATTAAAAGAAAAACTCAACTATTTATAGGGAGAAGTAAACATCTTTGCCAACTTCAATATATTTTGTGATGATTTTGGAGTTGAGAACCATAATATGACCCTCACCATAATGAAATGACAAAGAAAGAGCATATAAATTCTTAAAATAACGAGATGTATGATGTTAGGGTTAAGTATTTTAAAGGCCCAATTTAAGCAACAGGAAATGTGTGGTACAAATCAATTGTGAACTAAGATTTGGCAAGCATATACTACAAAGGATAGGAAGGCAAAACAATGAGGGTGACTTGTCACAGTTAACTATGGGAAAGAGGTCATGTGTATAACTCCTTTACAGGAAGGAAGAGACTGCTAATGTGACTTAGTTTTGCATCTTGCAGCTGCAAAATGGGCCTAGGTGCAACTTCACTATCATCTACACTTTTAGTAATTATCGGCCAAGTTCTTGACTGAGGTTGTGGAAAAGAAAGAGCTTTTCTTTTGTACAAATAATTATTACTTTATGGATCATTAGTAATTAACTTGCTGATAATCAGGTAGTCTTTCTTTAATCTGTTGTCCATCTAATTTGATATTATCTAACACAGTTCCTAATGCATGCTCCTAATTAAGGTAGCTCTTGTTTAACAAGGTCCATCATAAGCAGAGCCTGATAATAAAATGTTACTACCAAGTATCTTAATCAAATAAATGGAAGATTTATATTGAAAACCACAGAAAAAGTGCATTATTTTAAGATAGACAGCATTAAGAGCAATCCTAGGCACACATCAAAGAGAAACAACCATCACCATAATGTGACATCACTGGCATAGTTACAACTTGCTCTTCCTAACAGGCCCCATCTCCTTTGCCTTAGTCCTCAGCAACTGCTTCTGTGTCTTCCAAGTAGCAGTCTTTGGCAATTTTGGAACCCAATAAGCAGGCATCTTGGACCTACAGAACTTAACTATGTCCTCAGCCAAACTTTGCTGATTAGTAGCACCATCCACTCCTGGCTTCAATGTCACAAACGCACAAGGTGACTCACCCCACTTCTCATCAGGTCTTGCCACCACTGATGCCTCAAGTACTGTAGGATGAGAGAACAGAACATTCTCTACCTCAACACTGCTGATGTTTTCGTCACCAGACATGATTATGGACCTCTTTGGATAAATTTCTTTAGAAGTATTTCTAAAAGAAAAAAAATGAGATGAGTTTTTTCATAAACAAAAATAAGTTCTCCATTAACTACTTTTTAGAAGCTCACCAATATAGTTTCACAGCAAGATCCCCGGAATGGAACCAGCCATTTGCAAAGGCCTCCTCATTCGATTTGCAGTTCTTTAAGTACCCTTTCATCACTGCATTGCCCCGCATCACAATCTCGCCGACCTTGGCGCCATCAGCAGGAACTGCTTGCATTGTTTCTGTGTTCATAACTTCTAGGCCTTCCAAGGCAATGTACCGAACCCCTTGCCTTGCGCTGAGCCGTCACTTTTTAATATACTCTTTATCTCTCTAAAGAATGACTCATTTACTTTTCCTATACACTACTTCCATTAAGTATGGATTAAGAATACTTTTGAAAAAAAATATTTAGTGCATTGTATTTGTAAAACTACATCTATTTTGAAATCATCTTTTTCTCTCTAAAACATCATATAATTTGAAATGAAATGAGTATGATTTAAAATTATTATTATATACTCCCTTTGAACTCCTATGAGTAAAAAAGTTGTCTTATATGTTGAATTTAAATATAAACAAATCTAATTACTTTTGTCTTATTTAATGTTATTATTTCTAAAATATATTTCATTTAATTTCAATTCTATTTTCAATAAAAAAATTTTATTCATGATATCAAATTTCAATAATGAAGAATATTTTAAAAATAATTTTATTTTTACTTGAGATCAATAACATTAAATAGTATTAACCAACTTTCTTAATTAATATAAAATTAGTTATTTTTATTTATATATGAGTAAAAAAGAGTATAATTAAGTATTATTAATTCTTTCTCGAAATGAATACATGTGGAGTAGAAATTGATTAACATGTAGTTTCTGGTAGGTACAAGCATGAATTAGAGTGCAAATTTAATCAGTAGTATTTACATGTATCCATGATAAGTGAAAAAGCTAAATCTTATGGATCCAATTAATTGAATGATTGCTTAAGATTATTAAAAAGACAAATTAGAACACCAACGATAACATGCATGTTAAACTGATTCATGAAAACACAAACAATTAATTTGAGGCTATAAGAGACTTCCAAGAACCATAGCGGGGTCAAGGTACTAAGGCAGTGTGGTTGGCGTCGTTCTTGGGCAGATCGTCTATGTCGCGGCCCACACCCATTTCTTGCACCTCTCTCTCGCTCGAAGTAGAACAAAAGTGAATGAATGAGAATGAGGAGTGTGGGGTGGTACGAGGTTGTTGTGTGAATATTCTGCAATATCTAACCCAATGGGTTATCATTACACATATAAATATATAATATAATGTATGCCGGAGGGTGGAGAGGATCTATGCGATTGTGTTTGTTTAATGTTTATATATAGAGAAATAGCACACAACATTGGGTCATTGACGCTGACGGCTCTTGCTAATCCAACGGCTCTTGAATAAATATTACTATTATGTTATGGTGTCAATTGACAATTCCATTTTTGCTTTGCTTCTTTCAATTTAGACCTTTGATGATTCAGTTACAGTGTCATGCGACGGTGAGATTTATTACGTAAGACTTGAATGAGTGAGTGAGTTTGTGTGCTTTCTTCGTAGTTTTCACCTCCAATGTGCAAACTTTCGTCTTTGCGTTCTCTTGTGCTTTTGCTGCTTCCACTGGCGGAGGTTTTCAATTTCACTTTGAAATCCTATCAGAATTCAGAACAGACAACTTACTGTTACCAATAATGTGTCCTATAGTATACTTTCTTTAAATTTGCTTTTCTAACATCGTTAACATGCATGATGCATAGCTCATTCTTTCTATTTCAATACCTTCCTCAGTTCCGACCTACTCACTACAAGGGCAAGTGGAGAGCTCTTTTAAATATATGTCAAAGTATTGTTTGAAAAATAATGTGAATTTTTTATAAGCACTCGGTTCATTTAATTTCATTTATAATCATACTTTTTTAAAAGAAAAGTTGCATTAAAGTGTGTTCACGTTAATAAAATATCCTTTATATTATTTGTTATAAAATGAAATCCCATATTGGTCTTAATATTAAAAAAACAATTACATTTAGTAATACCTTCAAATAAATGTTACAAAAATATCAAAAAAGATATTACTAATATTATTTCATTTCAATTTATCTACTATATCAGAATATTGATATTTAAAAGTGAAGTTTGGAAAACTTGATGCTTGAAACTATTTCACATTGCTTTTCCTTGTTCAGTTTTTAGCTACTGTCTAATACACTTAGCAGGACCACAAGAATATTATTTGGCGCAAATAATTTCCTTGTACCGGTAAACAATCAACTGAAAAAGTATTTTTTTTTAAATTAAAAAGTAATTTCTTCGCATCTAGAAATATTGCACTTGCGAAATTCTGCATGAAGCATGCAGCACCATCACGCATGTCAAGTAAACTGAAAATTTACCTGGAGTATTGTATTGAGACTATGACAAATGAAAAAGTAATATGCAATATAATCACACTCAAGTTGAATCTGAAACATTCTATAAGGACCAAAAAATGGAAATATGGCTCAGTCCCAACTCCCAAGTCACTAAGAAAATAGCATAAGACAGCACGCATTTCTCGCAGAGTCAAAACCCATAAATTCTGCACAATATTACTATAAACATGTTTGCCATCAAGATATGGAATCAGGGAACAAATTTAATGTCTTTGAAGTATTCATGCTCCACAGCGATCCGGGCAGTAATTCTTTTGCTGGGATCCAAACAAAGCATACTCTGGAATACAATAGACATTAATAAATCACCATATACAATAAAGCACCACAGAAAATCAATAGTAGAAGTACCCTAGGAATCAAAAAGGATGTTAGTATCTTAAACGGAAAAAAACTACTAAAAATGCAAGAATGGATTGTTATAGAGGATTGAGAAGAAAATATTAGTGGACAAACGTCATGAAATCTTTCATTTCATTATATGATAAATCAAATACAGGAATGCATTTGTTATCTAATAATGCCACACTCACACCATACAGCAGATACCTAAACCAGCCTTGGACCCAGATATGTTCAAAAGGCAAACAAGAGATTCAAGAGTCACTTACTAGCATCTCCCTTTAAGATTAACCAGAAAAACAAAGAATAATTGCTCTCCTTCCTCCTCTGCTTTAAGCTCAAAATTTAATGTTATTAAAAATTACTTCAAGGGAATGCTGGGAAACTGAGTGTCAAAGGGTTTCAACAGTTGTGTTTTGTATACAAATGTAAATTATAAAATTTAAATAAAGAAATCCTGTTGATAACAAAAAATAAAAAATCTAATGGCTGAAACTGTCAAGCATTGCACCAGTTATTGCTATTTATAAGGCACAACATTAGTTATGATTCTACCAATGAGTAATAGGATTTTCCCAATGGAACTATCTAGCTTTGAAACACCTTACAAATTAAGTGCTTTCTCTTCACAAATTGTTTTATCTTATCCCATTTATACTGACCCAATTACTTTTTTTATGGAAACATTGGACGCAAGTACTTGAAAATGGGAGTGTAATAGGTAATCTAGTGGAGAATTGAACCTCTTGACAACATCACCACTCCCCAGCCTTAGAGACTGAGAATGGTGGCAGTTGAACTAGATACTTATTTGCACAATTTTTAATAATGGCAATGAAAAAGAATACTATATCACATCTTGCACTTACAGAAAGAAGATTAAGACCAGCTGCATTAAGATTTGGAACCACATTTGCCAAGTCCTGCAAAGTATGAGATAAAGTTAAATTCCTACTGAATGAAGAACACAACAATTAATACAGGTCTAAGACAAACAACCATAATTACCTTGGATGGCCATTTTGGAAATGTTGATTTAAAATCAGGCAATGAAGTTACACCAGGCCATGTGTCTTCATTTGGGGTACCCAAGATTCTTCATATAAGAAACAATATGCATATATTAGTATATACATGTAGTTTTGAGTTTTGACAATTTATTTGATGGAAATGGAAGTACAAATTTATGATTATTTTTGCCTTTAAATCTATTTAACAGGTTTTGATATGATTTTTAAATTCAAAAAATACTAAAAATTAGGAAAGGTCTCTCTTTCTCTCCATTAACTTAGCAAAGAAGAATTTGAAAAAAGTGAGATTATACAAATGTAATAAAATTGCCAATTTACCATCATTTCAAATGCAATATAATCATAGGCACTTCAATCAAAAAAAAGATGCTTATAGGTAGCTTCTTTTACAAAAAAAATTCTAGAAAAGTTGATTGTGCATAACATTTGAAACAAAATGCTTTTGTATCTCAAAGTCCAGCCATAAAAATAAAAAAATAAAAAAAAATAAAAAACTACGTACCCCATTGCCTATAATCAATGAAAACAATATTTTTTTCCAAGTACAAACAATGTTACTAGTCCAATCATAGAAAATAATAAACAAAGTTAAAAACAAATTGATAGTTCTGTAATTATTTGTAAGAACAGCAAATGTTTTCTTAAACCAAACAAACCCTTAGGGTCTTCGGCACACCTATATGAGGTATATTATTTATCTTATGGATGCCAACTTAATATTAATTATTGAACATTCAAAAAACTTTAGTCTTTTCAGATTAATCCTTGGGTCCTTGTTCTCATTCCACGTCTACTTTGTTAAGTTTTCTCACTCTTTTCCATCATTTGGTCTTTCCTAGTTGACTTATGTTTTTTCTCACTCAAGCATTTGGAAGTCAAATAAAGAGACCTCAGCGATAGCATCAAATAGATTGCAAGGTTTATGACCAAGACCACTAATGTCAATGTATAGGAAACCATTCCAGCATCAGATTAAGATTCCTCCACAATATAATTTCCACAGTATTTTAAGGTTTATATCAATGAAAACTTGACCGGCTTGTCTTTTCATAAATAAAACAATGCAATGAATAGGAAATTTAAAAAGATCACTAATAAGAACAGAGTGCAAGATAGGAATGCATATTTTATTGCTATGGGTCATTGACTACAAAGTACCATACTATGCTTTATCTCTCCAGCAGAAGCAGATAATCCAAACCTAACATTGCAGTAAAAACAAACTAAACAGAATAGGTCCTGGCAACATGAATAAACTGTAAACCATACAGAGCCAAATGAAGACCGGACAAATACATTAATAACTACTTATGTTATCAACATATGTAATATTCTATCATCTATATAAGAAAAAGTCCTATTTTCTTTCCTTGTCTAAAATGGGAGCTTTAAGCTTGTGTGCAGTTTATCCCTTATCCTTTAGCCACAAGCTAGAAGCTTGTCAATCATGTCCTGAAAAACTATCTATCACCCAGACCTAGTCAAAGGCCTCAAAGGTATCCAACAAGAAGGTGGCATAAATATGAGGACCATACATACCCTTGAGGCCATCAGTATCTAAATATCCAAAAGAGACATGTCATACTTCTTTTTCTTTCTTTTTTTGTTAACTTATACTAGTTTATAGATTGTTCAATTTTGGGAGAGGGGAGAGCTTTAAGATTCAGAGAAACAAAAGAGAAGGGGAATCACCCAAACAGAGAAGCAGAACTATGAGACCAAGCAGGCAATTTGTTCAATAATTCAATGACTATCAAAACTGAAAACTAACTTTTCAAAGGGCAGTGATCACACTGTCACCAACACATCAAAATCATTTGAATTACACATAAACAAGAATATGTATATACGAATTTGTGTGTGTGTAAGCTTAAGTTGCTTAACCCACCCTCCCCCAAAATAAATGTAACAAACAGGATTTAGATTCTTCAATCAATTCTCATATAAATACTTAAAAATGACAATTAAAAGTCTAAACACATATTCATAGATGATAGATATTATTAAGATTTACCAAGAAATGCAAAATTTATGGAAATCAGGAAATAGATATTTACCTGAATATTTTAAATAATTCATCAATCTCAGAGTCCCCAGGGAATAGAGGTCGTCGGTTTACCATCTCTGCAAATATACATCCCACTGACCAAACATCAACTGGCGTAGAATAATGACGAGATCCAAGCAAAATTTCTGGAGCTCTGTACCATAATGTCACCACCTACAAACAATCACCAATTATTATAAACACAGAAATGGGAATAAATATTAAATTATGTTAAAAATCATCAACCAGCCTACCACAATACCTTTCCACAAAATTTTATATGTACACCTATTTTCTTCTATTAAATATTTTATTTGTTTTAATTAAAAAAATGCAAATTTTTTTTTTGAGATGATAAAAGTTTCGAGGAAGGGTCAGCATGACACAAGACTTCAGAACTTATAGTAGCACATACAGATGACCTAGCAATGAAGGACCATTAACAGGAATCGAACTCGAAACCTTTCAGATGATGCAGTTTGATCCTACCCATTGAACAAACCCTCAATGGATGATTATATAGTGTGGCAAACAAAAATATCAGAGAGCAATCTTACTAACATTCTTGATTACTTATTATAGTGGAACTCATATTAGCAATGTTTCATGTATTAAAATAAAATTAACCAAAACAATCTCTAAATACCAATTTGGTGGATTGCTTGAAAGTGGCCACCGAGCACTGACCAATGATGTTTCAGGATTGCACGGACGTAAGGGACAAATGACCTTTCAGTATTCTTGAGGACAGAAACAAGGAAAACCCAATTTAACAGTTTAACTAGATACTCATCCCATGGTTAAATTCAGGTAAGCTCTCAAAAGAACTATTTAAATTAACAAATGCATTACAGGAAAGATTAACAATAACAAAGCCTTATTCCCACTATATTGGGTCAACTAAATGGACTCTTGACCACCATTGTGCTCAATATGGCATCACATATAGCGGACACACAAACATGATCCCCCCACCCGGTTAGTCATGTAGCTTTAGCATTATAGTGAAGTAAGATTTTTCAACTACGTTTAGAGTTCCAAAAGATGCAACTTTAGAACTCAGCATAAGGGCATGTCATTTTCTCATGGAAAAGCCCATTCATTTCAATTTTATTATATGCATGGATGACTAGAAGCACATATAAGGTAGCACACAAACCTCATGTGTAAATGTCCTGACAGGAATGCCAAATGCCCTAGCCAATCCAAAATCTGCAAGCTTTAGTGAATTAGTACGGCGATCTATCAACAAATTCTGTGGTTTCAAGTCTCGATGAAGAACTCTATGTGAATGACAGTAAGCAATGCCACAGAGAATTTGATAAAGGAACATCTGCAGAAAGGATCATTAAGGAATTCAAAATTTAAATCCAAATTAACTGGTATTTTCACCAAAATTAGCATCTCCCTTACATAACCCATGACAAAATAGATTTTACATTAATGATGAATGTTAAGGTGGAACATTGAACCATAATCTTACCTGCAAAAAACGAGATGGGAAGGGAATGTAATGGGAACATCACACATAGCATTATAAGTTCATAACTAATTGCACTCAGATAGTACATTAATGAGGGAGGCAATCGCACAGACAATAAGAAAGGAAACCAAAACCAATGAAATACATTACAGCTGCATCTCAGTACAGCGTCTTAATTTCCATGTTGATAGCTAGCAAAGACTGAAGAGCTACAACACTAATTCTAAAGGCAAAACTTATTAATCAACTGATCATTCATTTTCTGAAACAGAAAATTTTGAAGGACAACATCACACCAATCATGTAATCAAAAATAATATACAAAACTCTTTAAATCATCACAAAATTCACCAGACATGCGCAATCACTCTCATCTGTCTTCATTTGATTTCTAGAAAGACATGACAAAGGATAAGAAACCCGTATATTTGCTTGGCAGATTAAGTTTCTTATTCACTCTCATAACTATAACTCAAGTTACAAATAGGTATAATCCAAGGAAAAGAAAACCACAGGTCACTCACCTTTACTTGTCGCGGATCTTTCACAAACTCTGGAGATGAATCCATATGTTTCTTTAGATCCAAGTCCAGATACTCAAAAACCAGATACAATCGCTTCTCACTGTGTACTACATCCTGCAACCTGTCATCCACACAACCACCAAGCATAACTCAATAATGAATTGTCTAAAAGGCAGAATAAGAGGAAGAACAGCACATAGCAAATTAACATTTTCATGGCCAATAAGTCATGGCATTAAAGATTTTAATGTCTATACACTGCCAATGTAAAAAAAAATTACACTGTCAACCAATCAGAAATCATCATTTGGTATGACTTAGTTATTGCAAAAGTCAACAAGCTTATCATATATGACAATTTGTGATTGCATGAAAGTGTAAAAACCCTACATACAATCAGTGCATACAGTATTTGCTCTCTAATATAAATCTACATAAACATTGATAGAATTCAGTGAGACAAAAGCATGACTCAAAAATGAAAGTGTTGGCATAACTGTGTGCATATCCTACAGCCACAGCCACCTCACCTACATGAACAATTCACAGCCGTACAATCTATCAAATACGACAACCAGTTCACCAAACATAAAAAACAACTGAATGGAATTAAAGTATCAAAATCAGGTTATCAATTGTTCCACACATCCAAACCCTATGAACAACAACAACACGAAGCCACCTCCATTCATTCATTATATAATAGCTAAAAATTCCATGGTTAAGCAGAAACTCAAATTCACGACAAATAAAGTGCGGCGACAAAATTATTAACCCTCCAATTTCATCATCGACAACAACACATTGCATTCCAATGAAAGGAGAAGGAATTAGATGATATACCTAACAATGTTCCTATGCTGCATCTCTTTGAGGAGAGAAATCTCGCGAATGGCGGTGCTGGGAACGCCTTCGTCCTCCTGCTCGAGGCGAATCTTCTTGAGAGCGATGGTCTCATTGGTGACGCGGTCGCGAGCCTTGTAAACGACGCCGTATGTTCCCTCGCCTATCTTCTCCACCTTCTCGTACTGCAAAAAAAAAAAAAAAAAAAAAAAAAAATCGAAACCAATTTTCACGAAAAGTGAGTTTATGAGAGGAAACTGAAAATTGAAGAGCGATGATGCATTGCGGTGCTATGAACCTGTTCCATGGAAGAAAGATCTGAGAAGAAACAAGGCTGGAGCAGTTTTGCAGTCACTCTCTCTCACTCCACTCTTGTCACTTGCTCTCTCTCTCTTCTTAAGTCTATTTGTTTCCTTTCCTCCCCTACCCTTTTCCCTCTTCTGTTTTTTGGTTTAATGATTTTCTTTTTTATTATTTAGATTTATTTATAAATTACTAATTTTACTGGAAAATGACAAATGACAACTAAGTCAACAATGAGAAACTCTTCATCCATTGATGTTTTTTCTTCTTAAATATATATTTTATCATTGTAATTTAGTATTTTTTATTAAAAAAAGTGTTTCACTTAAGTTATTATAAATTATATTTTTTATTTTTATCATCAGTTTTTATTAAAAAAATAATAACGTGATAAATAAATTAATGATGTCATATCATGTCATAACTTGATGATATCATAATATCACATAAGTATAAATATTACATCATCATTAATTTATAAGGACGAAAATCAAAATAAATATAATTATATGAACTAAAATTAAAAAAATAACATATTTATTGGACCAAAAATTATTTAATTTTTTTATTACATATACAATAAAGTAAACTCTTCGCCGTCTTTCTTATCCCCTTCGAGCAATTACAAATAAAAGCAATATGGTGGTGGTAATGACAACAACACTCAAAACAATGGTGTCCGCCAATACTGATTGTGGCAAAAGCAAAATAGCAGTGGTAGTGATGACACGACTAAGTGATGATAATAATAATGATAACTTCAACAATGTAACGATAGTGATAGCCGCAATGGTAATGTAGTAATAGTAGTGGCAACAATAATAATAGTTATAAATAATTTTTTATAATAGAAATTTATAAAACATTAACAATATCACATTATTAAATATACAAATTTTAATATTTAATTTAAGGCTTCTTTATTTCAAAATTTTATTTGAGACTCATTTGTTTCCAACAAATATAACCTTTTTTGTTAGACCCTATTAATTATTTTTTTATATATAAAAATTAAAAATAATGTCAAAAATTTATAATAATTTAAACATCATAATCAATTAACTAAGTTAGACTCTTTTAACATATATTTAAGTCTTTATTTATTATATTATTGGCATGAAATATCTATCAATCTCTTCTTTGAGTGATTTTTTTTATTCACAAAAGCTCAAATTTAAAACTTTGTGTTAAAGAATTTGAATCCAATTTTTAACTAAGAAATCTAGGGAAATGTTGGTGTCTTTTACTCTAAGACTTAGATAAAATTCATCTTTAAATAACACATGTTACTAGTAGATTGATTCCGAATAACACTTTGTTGAAATATTTTATTTATTTTTGGGGAAAAAAAACACTCTCTAACTATTGGTGGAGAAATATCCATAAGAACAATTCCATCGATGGATTTTTTTTTTACTAATGCATATAGTAAAAAGAACTCAAGAAACAAATTTCAACCATTGAAGACAAATTTCAAGATTGGGTTGCCGGCAAAGAACCCGTTTCTCTTCTGATTTTGTGGTCCATGCTACAAAAGTATTATTAAAATATTGTGTACTTGGAAATTGAACATATTGTGAGGTCCATTTAAAAAACTTTAGTAAATTTATTGGTTGAAGTAAAAAAATGATTGAGTTGTTTATAGTAAGAAATGTAATATTAAATTGTAGGAAAGCATGAAATATTATAAAAAAATAGAATAAAAACTTTGATGGATTTATTGGTTGAAGATACTCTAATATATTTAAAATAAATAAATTTTATGGGCATAATATATCGTTATTGTTCATTAGGTTTGTTTTACCTATATTTCTCAAATTAGGCCTTTTTGGTTTTTAGTTATTGTGTGTAAAACTAGACAAAAAAAAAATGATTTCCTATCAATACTTGAAGTGGAGGCCCTGATAATTTCCACTCCAAATATTTGTTAATGCTTTATTATTGGAGAACTTAAAGAATCATAAATTATAATTCAAAAAGTAAGGATTGAAATTGGAAATCTATTAGTTTTAGTTTTAATTATTTAATAAAAAATTAAATTCAAGACACACATTTCAATCGAAATAAAGTTTAAGATGGTATTCAATATATTTATATATTTTCCTTTAAAAAAAATGTTTACCTATCTTGAGTAAACGAATTACATTACTTAGTTTTATGAAAATGTTTTCTTATTTTATTAAAGATTACAAAAAAACTCCCATAATATTATTTTTTATTACATTTTTTATTTCAATAATTTATAAAAGAAAATGATTAAAATAATGTTAAAAGATAAATCTATTTCATTAAATTAAATAAGCTTTTAATATTTTGCTCAAATCAGATTACCACCTACTAAAGTAACTCGCCAAAGTCAAACACCCCACATAAAATATTTGTTTTAAAAAGTAGTCTACAAATCACAAAAGTAATTACAAGGGTTACCAAGTGGAGAAAAATAAGTCTCACATATAACAAGTTTTAAGATTTGGTGGAGTTGAGCTTAATTCATTTAAGGAAGATTTTGAGTTCAAATTTTATAAATAAATAAAATTATGATTGGAATGAAAGATTCTATTATAAATAAATTAGTTAGATTTTTTTAATAAAAATGATTATCAGTAAGATAAGTGAATATTTTACATTAATATTTCCTTTTAAAAAAATTATTACTAAAACATTTTTTACATTATCATCCCCTCACTTATGCAAACATGCACTCAAACATCTTTTAAACACATATATTTTAAAATATGTAAAATTGAATTAAATATTTAAATTTACTTTTGTGAACTATATTTTTTTAATTATTATTATTATTATTATTATTATTATTATTATTATTATATATGTCTTATTATTTTACCTTTAATCATTATTTTAAAAACACGCACACATACATAATAATATATGTACAAGTGAATTCAATATTTAAAATAATTTTTATGAACTAGATTTTTTAAATAATATTTTTATCTTAAAATTGTGGTGGGCATGCATTAATAATGTATTTTTAATAAAAAGTTTCACTTTTAATTCTTAACTTGTTTTTTTTTATGAGAAATTATTGGGTAGACACATATCCAACACTTCATTCTTACACATAATCAATAAAAAATTTGCAGCTAATAAATAAAAAAACAAATAAACCCAACTTATAAAACAAAGCCACAAACATTTAAAACAAATAAATAAAGTTCACGGTTTTCTCTCTCCATCATTTGTGTGTAAATGTCCCTCCTTCCTGTTGTTTCTATATCAAAATCTAAAATCTTTGTTAAAAATGTTAAATAGTTTTTTAAATCAGTTTATGAGTTATGATGGAGAATGAAATCTCTATATTATAAATCAAGTGATTGAACACAAGTTATTAATATATTAAAATTATCATTAAATTGTTTGGATAGTATTTGAGTTTGATTTTTGGAAGTCTTGGTTAGATTTTACTTATTTTTTCTATCAAACTTTAAATTAGTTATGATCTTTTTTTTCCTGATGAATCAGATTTAAAACAAGAAAATGTCTATATTATAAGATATTTTATTCTATATGTTAATTACAGAATTGTTATAAATGATATATTACCTAATGTGATAAATAATTATTTAATCTATGAAATTATGAATTAGCTATTTTTATAAATAATGAATAAGTAGTAAATAGAAGAATTTGCATATATTTATAGATTGTATAAGGTATAATAATCATATGTATTAGTTTTATTTTTATTATAATATTCATGTGATTTTTTATTTATTTTATATGTGTGCATTGTGTAAAAAAATTAAGTAAAAAAAAAAATAGTCTCCTTTGAAAGCAAAGTATTATGGTGTTAAGCATTGGAGAGAAGGCAAGGGCAAGTGATGATGACGATCTTGCAGCATCAAACAGTTTCTTGAGGTCACCCATCAAGACAATGAAGAAAGTTGTTAATTGCGTGAAACAACTTAAACGAAGCATGGTGAGGAAGTGGCACAGTGAGGGTAGGACTAGGAGGAGGTAAGAGAGTAAAGGCTGGGGATTGGGATAGGGTTGGGAGAGAGTTATTCTGCAAGAGCATTGGACCCTCCTAAGAATTTATCCTTTTATTGGTTAGTTTCTTGTGCGCCAAAAACCAAAACATCAAATTCAAACCAAATTTTCAATTTATACGAATCCTTTTCATTGCATTATCTGATTTTATTTTATTTCTATCAAATTCGATTTCTTAGAACCAATCTTAATTTTGTCAACATTATTCTAATACTCTCAATATTGTATTAACTTTATAGTTTTTGTAAGACTATTCTTGATTCGTTATTTTAAACATTTAATTCATACAAATATTTTTTGAATTTATTTTTATTTCTTACTAAATTTCTAGTGACATGTGCAAATTAATAAATAAAAATATTTAATCTTTTTTTCCCAGGTCAACAACAAAAAAATATAATATGCATAATTTTTTGAAATGATCATATAACTACTAATTTTAATTTTAACTAACTATATGATTATATGAATAAGATTTACATAAAATGAAAAAATATTCTCATAATATATATCCCCAATAGATGTGCATATACAAACTAATAATAATCATTAATTCATAAAACAATTACCACTCTGAAAAATAAAACTAATTATGAAATTATTAAAATTTTAACCATTAATTTCCTAATCATCAATTATCATCCCACAGTTTATCACCTTTGAAAGTCTAATTAAAATGATAATTTCTTTATTAGAAAGCATACGAGAGATGTAACAATTGCTAGCAACAACGCTACAAAAACTATCATTCATATTATTACAAGAGTAATAGCAGTTTTTTAATCAAAACTCAAGTAAAAAAAAATGCAAGCAGGCCCGATGACTTGTCCACATTACAATGGATTTCGTATACCTCAAAACCAACCTTGTTTAAGCTTGAAAGGCATAGTAAGTTACATGTAACGCTGAGACACTTCCCAAACCAGCTTATCCATGAAATGGCATTTCTTGTCAAATCCCCAACCTGGGTTGCTCTGCATCATATTTCATACCAAACATAAATAATGTGCAGAATATTCCTTCCACGTAGTGTTCTCTAACCAGCATTTCTCATATTTTATTGAAATAAAAAGGCAATTATAACACAGAAGAATCCAATTGAAATGCTATATATTGTTTATGCAAACATCACAACCACAAGAATATAATTTGTAGTTTGTTTGGCATTACGTGTTTACAGAAAGAATTATATCATATACTACACATAAAGCATCAAAAAACAAAGCAACCGCCTCTTTAACCATCCGAATTACACTGTAGTTCACATTTCACGACATAATTGAAGATATAACCAGCTAAGCTGTAACCATAACCAACCATTAAAAAATTCATTAACCGCCATTAAATCCGACCATTAAGTTAAATTCTAGTACTTTCGTCTGCTGTACTTTTTTTTTTTTTTTTGTGGTTGAGACTTTTCAAGTTAGTAAATTGTCGATTTCTACAAAAGAAATGACTGCAGCAGTGACACACCAAAGAAAACTAAGCTACACCAATATCATAAAAATAATAAAACACTCGTGACATCAAAGTACCAACATACCATTTATATATGATGCCCAATGAAAGTAAAAATAACAACAAAACTAGATGAAATTTTAGAACACTGGTCTCCCTACAAAGAATTAGCCCAAGGAATTCTCAAATAATTCATAGAACAAGCCCCAAACTTTTCAGTAATAATCAGTCTCTTATGCAAAGAAAATTGATAGCACAGTTATATTCTTGTGATCTCATGCGAAGAATCTGCTGTCAAAAGTGGACAAAACATATTTATCCAACTTCATGAAAGGATAAAAGAGACAAAGGGGGATTATAAATCAATCTCAGGATAAGGAAATTCATGAAAGCCTCAGGAAAACAGATATCCTCAACACATCAAGATTTGGACATTAAGAATACACTCCTACCCTGATTTAGATAAGTGCAATTCCAGCCACATTTGTAACTACGTCCAAAATCAATTGATTGCCAAAACAGTGCAAGCTTTATATTATCTTGAAATAGCAAGTCTCCGAATCGCTTCTTTAATGTACAAAGCCACAAATTCACATTAATAACAGGAACTAATGTTCGGGAACCTCCTGAATTTCTAGTCATACATTAAATAATTATCTCATTCTACCAACGTCAACTCTAATAGCTAACAATCTCCATTATTTTCTTGCAATATTTTTTAATAGATTTAAACAAATATTAATTATGTTTATGGCTGAGAATTGATTTTCCTATCTATGCCTTATCAATAACAACTGCTCAGCCTAGGCACAACATCAAAAACATATTTTATGTCTCAATACATTTGAGATTTATTTTATCAACTAGTCAACTAGATTCGGGATTCCTAGAAAGAACAGCAAATATTTTTTGGATTTCTATTGAAAATGCAACTCTTAAGAAATAGATCCTTGACTAATATCAAATTATGAGAAAACCATACCGGGGAAGGGGTTCATTTAACACTGAACTGCATGAGCAAGCAATAGAACATCATTGGATAAGATACTTATCATAAGATTATCAACATAAGATGGAAACAACTTTTTAAGTAAAAGACATTTTATGCCCAACACAATATCAATATTTACAGTTCCAAACCTGAAGAGAAATAACAGCACGATCAGTAAATTGTTTCACTGAAGATGGTGCACTTTCAGGAAGAGTTTTAGCAACTCTTTCTAATTCTTCTTGTTGCTTCTTTGCAGTTACCCTATCTGGTCCACTGTAGTGATCAACAATCTTTTTCAACAATGGAACTCGCGCCATTGTCTCTTCCATTATTTTCTAGTAGGTTACAAATTTAAAATATATTAGAGAAAGCATATCCCAACACAAGGACACATTGATAAAGTAGAGAACAACATAAAAACAAAAGCCTTTACCCACTAGGACCCATAAAATAGACAACAACTTCAAAACAAATACAGTGAGTGATACAACACTTGCCTAAATGTACTTGTTACACAGGTTTGATACGACAAAGATATTGGCAATCAATCCATAAGATTATTGGCAAAGATAGTGATGAAGAAAAGGAAACATTAGTAACGAAACTCATGCCCTAAAACCTTTGCAATTTAATATTAGGGTAAAAATACTAAGTCATGGATAAGCTTAGCAACAAAATATACCTCCCACTCTTCCTGACTTTGAATCCCCTCATATGACATCAAGAATGGTTTCGCCTTCTCAAGTGCATCCCGTAGTGGAATTGGTTCCTTCTCATCAATATCTGGATTATCAAACTCCACCAAATATTCTGGCTCAAATTCAATCTGCAACAATCAATAGAGACAGAAAGACTACGAATTAAACATTAAAATGGATGCTACACAGAAAATAGAAGTTTGGCTTATAAATTTTCCCCAAGAGAAATGTTGTCTTTAGATATTCAGAATTGGAAATAAATAAAGATCTCTGCAGCTAACTACTTACTGCATAATTGATGTCAAGTGCATCCAAAAACTCATCCTCTAATGGCAATGGTAAAACTCTACTAGCCAACTCCTCAAATCCTTCAGTCAACTGATTCATTATCTCAGGTCCAATCTTTCTGGCTAATTTTTCACCATCTGCATCATCTCCTATATATAGCCCTGTAGCAAAATCATCTGTATCCATAACCTTTTCATCCACATCCCTCTCTCTGAATTTTCCCCTTCCCATGCCTTGACCTCTTCCTCTGCCTCTGCCTCTGCCTTGATCCAACCCACCTGTCCCTCTATTTTCTCTTCCTCTTCCAGTATCACTTCCATCATCCTTACCTTGTGACAAAATTTTCAGTGCATTCCTTGTTGCATCTTCCTGGCTTGGTATTGGCGGTCTCTCAGGCACAGTCTCAGATGAAGCAGCACCAGGAGCTTGCCGAGTGCGAAGATGCCTATTTTCTTCTGTAACTTGCGTTTCCAGATCTGGTTTTTTCATGGGCTTCCCTCGTCCAAGTCCAGACAAAACCCCTAGTATGCTGTCTGGAAGTCTGTTATCATGCTCATGATCAACAGATCTGGCTGTTAGGCTAACAGCATCCTCCCTTCCTGGAAAAATGGGTCTTTTGGGTGGCAAAAAATCATTTGACGCTGTTGGAGAAACGCTATCCTCTCTTTTGAAGAAAATGGGTTTTTTTGGTCCAGAATCTGGCGGCTGCAAATCCTGTTGAGGATGAGGTGCAGTACCTCGGCCGTAACCAACAGGTGGCTGATTTATGGAAGATATAAATGATGAGAAAGAAGGAAGACCTGATGGAGGCATTGGCTTGCCATGGCCATGGCCATGACCAGAACCAGGAGGAATGAGTGGCTCTGTTGTGTCAGATTTGGACTCACTGGAATTAGGCTTAACTGGAGCTCTTTCATTGATATTGAACAGCCCTGAACCAGGGAGAGAGCCTCCACGACCACGACCACGTCCACCACCACCAAAACCAGAAGATGTAGAAAATGGAACTAGCGTTTTTCTGGTGGCATTGGAAAAATCAGGGTTTGGGATCCTTCTTATTCCAATGGTTCCTCTCATTTACAGGGTGAAACAAATGATTTATTGGAAAGGTCAAAGAGGTTTCAGCAAAATGAACCTGTTACAAAAAAAATATACATTACCAAGTTTATATGAACTGTTGGAATAACCAATAAAATATATTAAACAATTACATAAAAAATTATATTTCAGAACTCACCTGCATTACATATTTATTTTTGTTGTGTTATTTATATACACTGATTTTAAGTAACAACTAGTGGATCAGTTCACGATTAAATAACTTTATTCAGCTCATTGCTAATTTAAAACAAAATCAATAATAAATTTTTATCTGGCTATCCAAATTATATTATCAATGATAATAACTAAGCACAAATTTTTCCCTAGGTTTCCAATGTTAAAAAAATCACAACCATATTCTACTTTGATAGCAATATGCATTTCACTAAAGAGCAAAACACGACTTGGATGAAAATGTACCCAGCCCCAACATCATACACAAATCTTATTATTCACTCTCTTTTTTGGGGGAGACAAGAGGGCTGAGCCCCAGCAAGAAAAGAAAAACTCAGAAGTTACAGTTGTAATAAAGAACACACCAGATAAATCACTAAACAACAAAAGAATGCACCATTGGATAGGTGAACTCAGAATATGAAGACAAAATGACAACGAATACACATAGGTAGCCAAGAAATCAGCCACTTTATATGCATGAGAAAGCCAAATGTCCCAAGTAAGGGTGGGCATGCTTTGGTTTTTTCAAAAATCCAAACCAGACCATAAAACAAGTTGGGATTAAAAATCAAACCATTTTTTTATTTATGAAAAACAGTTTTTAGCACAAACTGGTTTAAAACCAGTTTCTAAACCAGCTTTAGGTTTAAAAACAGCTTTGATTTTGAAGCGGCTTTTGAACCACAAATCAATACTGAAACTGGTTTCAAAACTGATTTTAAATCCCAAACCCGTTTTATCTCATAAAACATGTTTAAAAAAAATTTTCATAGATTTTGTAAGAAAAAGATATAACTGCCTCAAAAAAATTTACAGATTCTTACATAATTTTCCAGTAATTGTAAGTTCACTGTAAGATCAAAACATGGATATGTACCCAAAAATAATCAGACAAAGATATATATATATATATAGATGCTGCTTAAGCATAATCACCATACGCTTTTCATTTAATTTCAAACCAGTTGATTGAATATATAGCCTTCAGATATAAAGGATATATGTTGAACGGAACCTGCTGCTCACGGCTTGGAGAATATACATCTAGGGAACATGCAGAGGATATCTGATAAGAATCTTGAGAGAACCACACCACAAAAGCTGGCTATTGTAGTTGGAGAGCCCAAGGCCTTCTAAACCCCACACTAGAATCTCATACTTTCAATGTGAGACTCTAGTCCCATACCTTGCAATTGGATCCTAACATCCCACCACGTTCCACAGCTCCAGCTCCCATGCGAGCTGACTGTGCACTAGCCCTTTGACTAGTCCCGGTCAAACACTGCAATGCCGGTGTCACCACCCGCGCCGCTCATTTGTAGCTGGTGGAAGGCTATTGATAACAACATTGAGAGAACCACACCACAAAAGCTAGCTATTGTAGTTGGAGAGCCCAAGGCTTTATAAACCCCACACTAGAATCCCATACTTCCAATATGGGACTCCAAGTCCCATACCTTGCAATTGGATCATAACACGATCACTAGCAAGAAAATAAGAAACAGTGAGGGAGAATTCTTGCAGGACAAGGAAATAGTATCTCCATAAGAAGCAATGAACATCAGATAAATTGGAGCACTTAGTATCCTTCAAATTCTCCACAGGTTTCCTCAGGACAGGGAAGACATATTTTAAGAAGCCAGAGACAATATATTACAGTCTTTTCAACCAATAAACAAATGCAAGTAACTTTTATACTAACAGATTTTCTTTTCTATTTTTTCTCTAGTCAGTATCCAAATGCATAATGAATGACACCAAAGCTAGAAACTTTGCTTTTAAATCAACTCTATGAGAAGAATCTGTAGTGGCATCGCAGCCACAAATACTATAAATGTCTCATTAAACAAACACATATACAGTGAGAAGAATAAAATAAAGTTAACCTCTAAGCAAAGCCAAGGAAGAACAAATCAAGAACAAGCACTAAAAGATTGAGATAAAATTTGGATACGTGACTACCATTTATAAGTTCCATTTATGAATATGCATAAGCTGCTCCATAACATGTCATCACGGTCCTAGTTATATCAGGACTAGCTAGAGGGACATCTTTTTAAATTAGTTGTCCTTATTAATTATTCTAAGTATTTGTGCTTTTTATTGATAGCGGTGCATAATACTCTTGGACATTAATGTTTTTCCAATTAATGACTGAATTAGATGCAATATCTATCTCTGTTGTTCCCCTGATATTTCAACTTGCTTACCAAATTATCCCAAAATAAGGATGACTTGACAAGAAGCTAAGATCATGAGCCCCAGGTCCAAGTTTTTTTCTTTTTTCTTTTCTAGAATATGATTTCCTATCCGATACAAAATACGTTTAGATTATTTTTATTTATAGTTTACCTCAATTTGGTTTTACTCTCTACTTAAAATTTAAAAGTTTGATTTTTTTGTTTATAATTTCATTCAGTTTAAGTTTTGTTCCCTCTGCCACCAGCAATTTTACACACATGTACTGTAGAAACACCAAAACTAATCTTTAATGGACCCAAATCTAAATGGAATAAAACTATAAATATCCAAAGCTGAACTTCTAAAGTAAAGAGACAAAAATACAGATCAAGGTAAACCATAGAAAATATATATATATATATATATATATATATATATATATATATATATAATATCCAAAGGCAAAAACATAATAAATTAATAATGAAACAGAAGGAATGCGCTTAGAATATGTGAATCTGCAGAGAACCATGAGTACTAA
This sequence comes from Glycine tomentella, assembly GCA_007407185.1. NCBI lineage: Eukaryota > Viridiplantae > Streptophyta > Magnoliopsida > Fabales > Fabaceae > Glycine > Glycine tomentella. The sequence goes on along the minus strand of PYAF01006050.1, from coordinate 784,247 downwards.
AAGTCAAATTTTATGACTGACTAATAACTACAGGGACGTGAACATAAAATCTATGCAACAGAAATCTGATATTCTAGTTCTGTTGATAGCTTCGGGCAATTAAATTGTATTTATCAGCCATAATATAAATTAGTTGCATACAGAAGTTATCAGCCATGTATGATTGTTAAAGTTGAGGTTTTCTGCGTGTTAGAAATCTCTATTCAAGTTCAATAGTAATATAAAAATATCTATTGAATAGAACTTCCAATACAATAGAACATTATAGAAATGTTCGGTTCAGAGGAAATAAATTAAGAATAGAAGATTATAGAAATCAAAGGGGTCAAATGAATTATTGTGATATGAGTTATAACTAAAAGGAAAACGTATTAGGAAATTGAAAAGGAAAAAAATGATTAAAAGAAATCCGAATATCAAAACCAGCAATTGGGTATAATTACCAAAGGCAAACATACATGCAGGCATTTTGTCAAACAGTATATCTACAAATGAAAATCTTCACATAGTGAACGAAGCAGAGTTAGTAATTTAACTGAATGAATAAGAGAGGGTGCAGTCAATGATATCAAAAGATAACTGAGAATGTAGATAACTGAGAATGTTGCTGATTTGGAAAGAAAAAGCAAAAAAAGAGGGAAAACGGTGAAACGTACCAAAGAGAAAAACTCACGACGGTGCCTCCAGAAATTGGAAAAGCACACTATCTTTACATAACACGAATTCCCAATTTCCACATCAGAGATCACGCAGTCAAATAAAAAGGCCACAACTGAAAGCCCAAAATCAATGCTTAGCAAAGCCCAAAATAAAGTTAGGTTTATTTACTATTTTATTTTTTAAATTTCAATTTAGTAATCTTATTTTTTAAAGTTCAATTTAAAATAAAAAGGCACACTTCTACTTTTTAAAATGAGGTCAGTTAGGTCCCATTTTTTTAACGTGAGCTTCGGACATTTTTCCAAAAAGGGGAATTAAATTTGATTTTAAATAAGATTAAATTGAATTATTTTTAAAAATAAAAGACATTGAAAATTTAAAAATCAAAGAGACTAAATTGAACCTAAAAAATAAATTAAAAATTAAATTGAATCTTTTAAAAATTAAAAAAACCAATTAAACCTCAAAAATAAATTAGATGACCAAAATAGTAATTAAACCTATAAGTTATACTAAAACGAAAAAAAGAGAGATATTAGGTTTAAATCTTATAATTAAAATGTATAACTTTTTTTTGGTTTATCAATAATATATATTGTAATCCAACCAATATTCAACTCTATTTGCAGTGCAACAAAGGTTCTTTTGAGGACTTGCTTCTTTCGGTTCCTTCTTTCGGTTCTTCAGCTTTGCCCTCCAGATTTACAGTACTTGGTTGGTGCTGATGCAATAGGGACTGTTTTTACCAGAGTTTCTTAGTTTTTGGGCTCTGTAGTTTTTGTATTATTTTCACTCTGATAATAATAAATAAATAAAAACTCTATTTGCAGTGATGTTCAACTTGATTATGGGCTTTGATTTTGTTCTACCCATTTATTATTTTTGCCTTCCGACATTTTTTTGCTACATATTTGCCTTTGGAATTTGAAATGCTATAATATTTTATTGTAATCGGTTTGTCTGAAAATATGCATACTCATATTTGTTCTCGTCAGGTGAACATTTTGTGACATTGTTAGCAGTTCCATTTCTATCTATAGATATTATTCAAATTGACTCAAGTGCTTGAAGAACATATCTTTCTAAGTAAATATGATTTCCTCAATAGGATATTTCGTTGATTCTTTCTTTACCTTGTTTACAAAATTTGATTCTTTGGAGGTTATAATTGATTGTTGTTTCTCAATTCTATCTTTAATACATATATATGAGATTTTTATCTTATAAGACTCCTCACGAATGAAACAATTCAAATAGATATATCTATATATATAGATAGTTTATTTAATTGAATCGATAAAATAATATACACTAATATTCATATGTTTAACCAATAATTGAATAGCAGAATTTTTTGAAATTTCATAGAATTTATTCAAAAAAATTATATCTTTTTTTGATATAAAATTGAATATGTATTCCTATAAATAAATAATTTTTGTTATACATATATAACTAAAGAATGTTGCTTTTTTCTATTACTTATTATTTTATAATGTTCTAATGAATCTTTATTGTCCTTTTTATTATTAGTTATTAGAATATTTTTGATTGTTAGAAAGAATAAATAGAATTGATAAAATAAAATAAAAAATTCAATAAAATCAAAATTTTCGTGGGCAAATATTACTTTTTTGAATATTTACTCTTTTATTATCAATCAAATTCATATGGAATGTATGACACAACCCCAAAAAAATGGATTGCATATAAATGTTTTATTTGGGGGATTTTTTTTATTTCTTAAGATTCAAATTAGAAAATTTGAACGATATTTTATTTGATTTGGATATTAATACCGCAATATTTGTTGGTAAAATAATATATTTATCCATTATGTATCAATGTTAAGTGATATTGGGTCGTTGTACAAAATTCTAAAAATGCCGAATGCCCTTACCAAGTTTTTTTTATCATTTTTTACACTACATTAGTATAGTACTATTTGAGTATTTCTCAAAGTTTTTGATAATGAGTGCCCTAAAGGAATTAATTAAAAATTAAAAAAGAAAATATTTATTGTGTAAATTATGAAAGAATGTAAAAAAATCATAAATAATATAATTTTTTATTTTTTAATAAAAATATTTTTATTTGAAATTTCTTAACCAACATCTTTAGTATACTGATTAAATTTCTTTTCTCCTAGTACTCAATGGCAGTAGCATCTTTGAAACGGATCCTAAAGTGTATTGCTTAGCTTAATCCCTATTTCCACCAATATCAGGCAACGAATGAATGCATGTCTAAGTCTAACAAGCATGAAGACAAGGGGAGATTGCACTAAAGCCCAGGTTGGAACACCGATACCTTCGTCTCTCCATTGAATGGTTGTTGAATTTTGCTGCTTTTGATTTGATTTTTCTCTTTGTAATCCTAACTAACTACTATATCCAATTCCTATATTCAATCTTCAATCTCTTTGAACCTAATCCTGTATTCAGTCCTTTTATAACGTGATTATTAATATGGAAGTATTTTTGTCTATTGTTAATGTATTTATGAAAAAGACTAATTTATCCATTTGAATTCAATCAACCACCGGAGGACGTGCTGCCATAATTAAGATGTTTGTTTGACTCACTGTTTGTCAAAACAAAACAATAGAACTTACTAATGATTGAGCTTAATATTTCATTCCCTATATAATATACAGTCAATAAAAAATTGGGCTTCATTCCATTTTTTAATTAGGTTAAATTATTTTAAATTTTAGGTAAAAAAAAAAATCAAAGTGATCAAAATTAATCGGGTTATTAATTTATTTTTAATTTTAAATTAATTTCAACTTCATCAAAATTAATCGGGTTATTAATTCATTTTTTATTTTAAATTAATTTCAACTTCATCAAAGTTGTGTTGCTCTGGGTCATTAAATCAGACAAAGAGAGTTATTATACCAATAAGAGTTGGGTATAACTAAGGGTAGAAATAGGGTAGGCCAGACTTTGACGACCCTAACCCTTACCTGCATCACTATCACTAAGCCTAAACCTAATTTAAGGATGAAAATATGCCAACTTTGACGACCTAAGCCTGACCTGCATCATTATTAGTAAGTCTAAGCCTGACTTGTTACATGTTAAAAATAATTTATTAAGACATGAGTCTGGTCTGTATAAAGGCTTGAAAGCCTATATATAAGGCCTGATCAAAACAAAACAAATAATTGAATGTAAAAAAATCAGCATAATAGCATGCTTTTCTTATAAGTTATAAATTACCAAACATGATATTGTTCTAAAAATATTAAGTAAAATACCATAACAAATAAAACTCATAACAAAAGTCTCAAGAACATAAACATAAAAGTGATTGATATGATAATATCAAATATGATCTCACGCCACAAATTTAAAATTCATAACTAAAGTCTCAAAATCATAGACATAAAAAGAAGGTCTTAAATATGAAGTTAAAAATTAGTTTAGACAGGTCCGCTATTTAGGCTTAGTGAATTTTTTAAAAAACCTACAGATTGACATTTTTAATTAAAAAACTTTTTAAAAAAAATTCAAATTTGACATTTTCAATAATTAGGTCAGACCAAGTCAAGCCTTAACCAGACCAGGTCATGGGTCCCTGATAGACTATCTAACCTATTTTTACCCCTAGTATCACAAAAGGATCTAATCCCTTATAGTGTAACAAATCAAACCAGTGTTTGAATTTTAAGAAAAATGTCCACATTTAATGTTTGATTGTATTTCATATATGACTGTCTAGGAAGAAAAACACGTGTGAAAAAAAAAATTATTGTATTTTGAAGTTTTTATTCTCAAATGTTATTTCTTATATGAATTTTAGACACAATATTAATAAAAATGGACATTTTTATCATCCAACAACTTATTTTGGATTGACAACAATGATGATAGTAACAGTGATACTGATGGTTGTAGTGGTGATGGTGATGATAACGAGATGATGGCGATAATGGTGACAATGATTGTGGTAACAATGGTAATGATAACGATAACAATGGTGGGAGTGGTGGTGACAACAACAATGGTGTTGTTGTGGTGACGATGGTGATGGTGACAAGACAATGACGATGGCAGGAGTGGTACTAGTATTGGTAGTGGTGACAATGATGGTGCTTGTTATGATGTTGATGGCGACAACAATGACAATGACAATGATGGTGATAATGGTAGTAGTGATAGTGACAATGGTAATAATGGTAGTAATATCAATAGGGTTGGAGGTGATGAAAAGGAGGGAGGGAGAAAGAACAATATCTTATTTTGTTATTTTCTAACATAGCTTCCTCTCAAGATAAGAAATACATCAATAGAATATTATAAGCAAATTATATCTTGTTTATACACCAAACAATTAATCACAACAAAATAATTATTTTGTCCTCACCATATCTTGTCCTCACCACCAAACGACCCTAACAGTAAATAGTCCATGTATTGATAATGTAAAGACTTTTTACACTATAATTAAAAAAACATTATGATAATTTTGTTGATTTTTATAATAATTACCTTAAAAATCATAATTATAATAATTTATAATTAAATGATTGTATAATTTTTTTTACAATTATGATGACATAATAAAATTAAACACTTAAATTAGTTAAAAAAAACTCTTAAATTAAAGAACCAAATTGGTTGCAATAAGTTTGATTTGGGTTTGAAATTAAATGAATCAATTAAATTAATTTGAAATAATTTAATTAATTTGATTTAAATTATTAAATTTATCACATCATTATAATAAGATGAAAGTCTTTTTTTTGTCACTATGATATTAATGTAAAATATTTATCATTTTTACTAATAATTAGTTTTCAAAGAGAAACATGAGTTACATTTAAAAGCAAAAAAACAAAATTAAAACCTAATAGTTCTTTTTTTAAGCAAATAAAAATTATATATATATATATATATATGTGTGTGTGTGTGTGTGAACATGGTACAAGAGATAACAAGTTCCCAGACAGTGCAAATGCCAACAATAACAGGCAATCATCCCTCACAAAAAACCTCACTCCAAAGTCCATTATACCAAAACAGAAACCACTACTAAAAGTCTACGAGAGACCCTGATCAGCTGGTTACATTATATTTAATGATGGACCATTAAATATTAGGTAATCACTTACCCCACCTAAACTTCCTAGGCATTAATTACGAATGCACCAACAACACCACAAGATTTCCAACACATAGTGTCCCAAAAGCCATGTAATGAAATTTGAATACCATAAAGAAGTATCCTTGCTCCAAGTAACTTGCGAGAGGAGAGAAGAGAGGGGGAAAATTCTTTATAATTTACAAAATAAAACTAATTATTCACTAAAATTACCCAGCCTGTAAATTTGATCAAATCAAAAAAGACTTTCTTAGTCCAAATGTTTTACTGTATATTGTTAATATGTTCTCTCTAATATTGATTGACCCAAATAACTCATGCTAACAAATATTTTATATTATGTTTTAATAAATTCTCCATGGCCTAAATATAACGACACAAACTTTACACCAGAATTAATATATAGAGATTCAAATAATTTTTTTGGGGGTATTTAGCATTTGTTAGTTAGATGAAGAAGAATTTGAACCAACTTTCTGATCATTACCTTTACTAAAATGCTATGCAAGTAAGATTGAAGACTTAGAAAAGGAAAGCGAACACAAATAGCACAACTTAATCCTTTGTATCTAGTTCCACGATCACAATCTCCTTCCTACACGATAGAGAAACTCCTTCCTACACGACGAAGTAAAGAGGAAAAAAAATGCAATTGATATATAATATACTTCCCCTTCCTTCCTCTACACTTCATAAATAAGAAAAGAAGGTTTGACAAAGACTTTGCTAAGATTAATCTTGAAGTAGCTTTGAACGGAATATATTATATCTTAGTTAGGAAATGAGTTGTCTCTTTCAATTGTTTTTCTTATTTTATTTTTGGTATTGAGTCTCTATCTAATTAGAAGGGATCAAATTCAGTGGAAAAAGTCCAACAACTCTCACTTGGCCAGTGCCGGTTAAAAAGTGCACACCAAAATAGATAGATAGGCATTGAAAATTCAAACACTACCTAATTTCATAATTAAACACACACCTAGCTATTATATATATATTTTTTCTTCTTCTTAAAAATAAGGTATTTTACAGCAAAAAATATGAGACTAATCATCAAGGTGTAAAAATATCAAAAATAAATTTATTTCTTTCAATATATAAAATCTTTTCTATACATACAATTAGATAATCGAACTATGATTAGCAGGTTTAGAGAACCCAACCATCTACTGGAGCTTGTTGATGATATTATATATCCTCTCATTAAATATTATCTTAATTGACCATTATTCATGACGTATAAAATGGAAAGTTGCACGACTTTGCCGTATCTTCAGGATACTAACATAATAGCCACCTTCAGTAGTGCCCACAAAACATTATTGGAGAAAACAAAACAAATTAAACATAACTATTGACATGCTTAATGGTTCACATGCATGCATAATTCTTTTTCATTCTGGCAAGATCGGTTTTGATCGTAGACATTTGGTTTCCTTCCAAGGTGGATAAAGGGGAATCATGTTCTCGCCTTAAAAATCGTCCGCAACTAATTGTTTTATTTTGTGGAGTATTGTGTTTTGGGCTTATTTTTACTTATGATATAAATCATTTAATGAAATAAATATTGATATTTTTATATTGTGTTCAAAATAATATACATTTCATTTATATTAACTTTTTTTATAAATACTTATAAAATAAGAAAATAAGAAGATAAAATAAATTGAATTTAAACTTATGGGATTTATTCACCTATTTTCTCTTCTTATAAGAGTTTATAGAAAAATATATCCAAATAAATGAAAATTGCAGTGTTGAAAGGAATAAAATTAGTTTCTTCAAGTTAGTTCTGTTGTTATACTGCTTGCGAGAATAATGGGTGTGTGCCTGTGTGGGGCTAATTCTTACCCTTTATCTTATTTTTTTTCCTTCATTCTTTTGTCTCCTTCTCTCTTGTTAAGTTGTGAGAATTATCAGGAGACACCTTTTGTATTAAAAAAGGGAAAAATACAGTAAAATAATTTTGAAGAAATTAATATAAAAATAAAGATCACTTGCTTTTGAATGATAAATGGAGATTAGCTAGGAACCAAACGTTCCAAACCAAACATTTCATAACAATTATTTTTGTTTGACTTTCTTTTAATACACAGTGGATCGATCATGGTTAATTTAAGAAGGTGGTAGAATAAAAGTGGAAGCTGGAAGCATGTGGAGAAATAGTTGGCCAAGTACAAAGATATATGTGGAAGTTTAGAAAATAGTGAGAGCAGCCATAGAGGCACAAAATATTCCCATCCCAATTTTTATAATCTGAATGAATTAACAAAACGAATAAATGACAAGTTGAGTTGTTTCAGCTTTTTAGTTAGATAAATTAAAACTCCGAATATTTAGGTACCACGTGTTACGTATAGACATTTAAAAACTATTTCACAAAAATTATGGTAATATTTATTTTAAATTCATAAAAGTCGCTATGCAACAAATATGTTTTACTTGATAACTGATAATTAGCTTTTTTAGATATTAATTTTCTTTTTTCATTTTTTTTTCTTTGGTGAAATTCGATAGTTTCCGCACATTCATAAGAATAGGATGCAAACATTCACTTCTGATTATTTATAACAAAAAAATGGGCAACATGGTCAACTTGTGTAATTAACCAATTCAGGTGATGATGAGAGATGATGTATAACTTGGTTTAGATACTTCATGAAAGATAAAATCGAGAACATCTATAAACAGTAAAATAGTATTTTTTTAATAACATTTTATATACAAAAGAAGACACATAACAACAATTATATTTATTATAGATTTTTTTTTTATTGCAAATAGCAAAACATGCTGCAACATCACTTACTATGTATGAACATTACCAGCAGAAACAACGCTTGTGTTCCTATTTCTATTTCGTGTGTGTGTGTATATATATATATATATATATATATATATATATATATTATAAATTTGTCTTATTATACACTAATATGTATGAATTTTAGCATATCTTTAACAAATACCATTTTATTGTTGAATTTTAGACAAAACTTATATAGAACAATTACAAATTTATTATATAAGAATATATCAAACTTTAAACCCAATAATTTTATCTTCATAAATTTAATATTTTTGTCAACTTCTTTCTTAATTTTTTTTCTTCTTCTTTACATGACTAAAATACTTAAAAAATTAAGCTTTTTGAAAGACTTAATTGCAATTAAAGAATTCTTTATCATGCATATCTATTAATTTAGTTTAATTAGCTATGATTTTAAGTTTATATACACTTATAATAATTTTACTTTTTTTTATCCATACTTATAAATATTTTTACTTTAACACAAACATCAAGAGGGTTTAATTACATTTTAAAACAGTAGATAATTTGAAAATAATAAAATTTAGGAGATAAAATATCATTTATCTTTTTCTTAATGAAAATTTGACTCAAATGTTCCTTTTACTGCTTGCAAAAATTACTCATTTGAAGGATATTACGGTTGCTCTTGTTTTTCAGGTTTTTATAGATATTGTTATTGATTGATTAATCAACTCAAAAAACCTGAAAAGGGGGGAAGGTGGATAGAAAGAGAGTACATGGGATCATGGATTACTTATAGAAAATTTAAAACTTTTTGTGTTTACATTTTTTTCCTTCATTTTACCCTTTAACTAATTACATGAATTTGTTTATGAGGATAAATTTTGAAAGATAAAATAGTAAAAAAAAAAAATAAAGACCAGAGGCAGATATTTGGAGAGGTATTCTCTTTATATAATAATATAAATTATTTAATGACATACTAATTGATCTTATGTGCTTATAATTTTTAAAAAAAGTTTAAGACTAAAAATAAATAATAACGATGATAATAATAACAAAGAATATCTAACATTGATTATGAATATATTAATAAGGTGTAGTTTTTTAAAATAATGTACAGAATAAAGAAAGTTATCATTAATTATTTTTATGTTTATTTTAAATTAAATCATAATT
>PYAF01006050.1:743132-771235 GCA_007407185.1 Glycine tomentella | reverse complement strand
AAACTATTAAACCTTAAGCAGTAACAAGAATTAAAGTTTTAACATACTTATTATACAATTCATAATATAATTTTGAAATCTAGTTTTGGTTAAAGATATTTAATTAGTTTAACAATTTATAAGGAGTATTAAAACTAAATTCTCATCTTATTATCATCAAAAAGATAATTTATTTTACAAAAGCAACCATCTTACATTCTTAAAAATCATTCGGCTGTTTTTTTTTTTTTAATAGTGTGTCAAAAGTTCACCATTATTGAAAAGGAAAATATTTAATAAAAAATGCTAATTAGTGTGATAAGCTTATTCTTTAAAAAACTTAAAGTATAAAGTTTTTAATTAGAAGACATAAAATTACATTATTTATAATTTTTTTACATTAATTTTTTTTCTCTTTTTAATTATTTAAACAATCTCCTAAGGTTCCGTAAGAACTTGAAAAGAAAAAGAAAACAAGAGAAACAAGAAAAAGAAAAAAAAAAAAAAGAAAAGAAAAAGAAGTCTACGACGTTGTTCCCTTGCGGTCTGACGCTTTGATAACATGGATGCAGAGAAGGCGCAGCCTATTAGAAATACTATAGAACCCATTCTTCTCTCTCTCTCTCTTCCTCAATTCTCACTCACAATTTCAACGCCACACCAAAATTCCACTGCACCTCCACCTTCCTCATTTGTACTTTTCTTCTCATTCTCTTTCCACTCCCCTGCATTCTGCACACATTCCGGTACTAGTTTTCTCTCTTTTTTCAGATTTCCCACTTTTCTTATTCTCAGAAAACCGTTAAATTGCACTCTTTTTCACCTTCTGAGGCCTTACGCGCTTCTGGGCAACCGCATACGGCTAAGCCGTTAAGGTGGTGCTTTTTTTTTTTTTTTTGGTTTTTCTTTCCCTTTTAAAAGAAACGGTTTTGTTTCTCATTGCTACTACTATTTGTCTTGGGCTATTTAAGCCCTTTGATTCGGTTTTGACAAATCTATTGGTTTTAAGTATCTGGGTTGGTCCCTGATCTTCTTGGTTGGTTGGTTGGTTATTAGTTTGTGATTCTGCAAGTGTAAACAACACAAGGGTTTTTGTCTGTTTTTTGAATTTGAATTGTTGTTCAGTTGATAAGTTTTCTTGGGCTGACGAGGCTTGTTATGCTTGCCTGTTGTTGTGTGTTGGATCTTGATGTTGAAATTTTGAAGCTTTTTTTTGGGGTCCTAGGTTGTGTTCTGGATTTCTTGGTGGTTGTTTTTGAAAGTGGTTTTGTGTTTTTTTTTTCCCTCATGCTTTCTTGCCCTGACCCACTCTGACAGATAATTTATGTGCATGTCGTTTGCTATGTTGTTTTTGGGGTGAAACATGACCGTGACTGTGAGCAATCTTTAGCCTTTTTTTGTTTGCTTTCTATCCTTACAAGGATTTTCTTTCTTCTGGAGTTCTCTGGATCTTTCATTTCTGGATACTTTCTCTCTCACCAGCTTTGTTAGTTTTTAATTTATTGGTGAATTGGCGGGATTGTGTTTTGTTTGCTTTAGTTTTGTGGTATTTAGTATCTGAACTTTTTGAATCCTTTCTTTGCCCTTTTTCATTGTGGTCTTTATGTTTTTCTTTTTAACCTTTCTAACTTTTACATACAAAAAACAACAAAAATTCTTGTTTACCCCTTCTACAGATATTTTTGTTGTGTGCTGGTTTTTCAGTTTGAACTTCTTCAGGATTGTTTTGATGTTTTCCTTCCAGAGAAAAATAAACTTACATGGTCTGGTTTTCACTGCAGCATATCACTGAAATCCTTCCGGGAGTGGGGCTTGATATGATCATTTGTATTGGGGAGTAAGACCTTGTTACTTTTGCAAATGCTAAATTTTAATAGGACTAGAACTCAGCCCAGGTCAACCAGATCTATGTCTTTGGGAGGTAAGATTGTATAATTGAGAAGAAATGGTTGTATGACGAATTCTCTGTTTATATTGGATGAAGCTTAGGTTCATAAAACATTAATCAATTTCAAAATATGAATCGAAAAGCATTGCTTTTTCTAAACTTCAGTATACGATAGGTTGCACACAAGTATTTTGCATAAGGTGTTTGTAAATTCATCATTATTTGTCAAAGTTCTGTAATCTATTTCACGTTGGTTGGTTGTTTACTTATAATTCATCATTATTCCTCATTATGATTAGATTGATGTTTTAAGATTTTTTTCTTCTGACTTTTAGGCATGGATTATGTGGATCCAAAAAGGAAGGGCAATTTTGTTGGAAAAGTTTTTCTTGCTGCAGCATTAACGGCATTATGCATTATCATGATCAAGAGATCTCCATCTTTGAATCCCCCAAGTCCGGTAATCCTATATTCCCTGACCCCATTAAATACTCAAATGATATTATCATAGTCAATCATGTATATATGTATATGTTATACTTTCTACTATACGTGGTGTTTGTGTTTTATTTAATATATATGTTCATAAATATTGGAATGACTGAATGAGACTTGAAGGATGTTGCTATAAATCTTATAGACATGTAAGTTTAATTTCTATTTATGAATTGTTCTATAGAACAATTGTAAGACTTGCAATGTTATATGGAGCTGAATGTTCACCAACACATAGGCAACATGAGGATAAAATAGAGGTAACAAAAATGAGGATGTTAAGGTGGATGTGTGGTTATACGAAGATGAATAAGATAAGAAATAAAGATATTCGACGAAAGGTAGCAGTAGTACCGGTGAGTGAAAAGATGAGGGAACATAGATTGAGGTGGTTTTAGCATGTAATGAGACGGTCCTTAGATGTTTCCGTAAGAACAAAAATTTGTTACCAAGAGTTCGACACAAAGAGAGGTAGAGGTAGACCGAAACTTACCTAGGGCAAGGTAGTTAAACAAGACTTAATGGAGTGAGATATAGATTGGTGGACGGTGTGTCTTAGGATGAAATGGAGAAAAGCTATAAGCTTGGTGGAGGATTAGATCCGTTGTTATCTCTATGTTCCAGACCTTTTTAGTCCTTTTCCTCTTCATCTCCCCCCTCCTTCTTTCCCCACTCTTTTCTTTTATCTTATTTTCCCTTTTCCTTCCCCTTCCTTTTTTTTTTTCAACCTCCTCGTATCTATCATTGGGTTCATCTACCACCGACCCCAATTAGCTTGAGTTAAAGGTGTTGTTGATGTTGATGTTGAATTGTTTTTTTTAACTGGTTGGTGGTGAGAGAAATGATTTTTCAAATTTTATTTGATTGTTTAGAATGATAGAAGAGTCATATATTGTGCCATTTATAGGTTTATTGCATAGTGATGCCTTTTTTGTTCACGGAATTTGATTGAAACTCAATGTGATAACTGTATGGATTGTTTTGGGGGCCAATACTGGGGAGCAAGAAATGGACTCCTAGAGTCATACTGTCATAGTAATCTGTACTTGCAGTTGAGTTTGATAAAACTTGTTAAATATATATAAGTTTCTATTTTTCTACTTGCATATGGTTAATATGTAAGTGTTGATAAAGCTTTATGGATGATTCTAGTTTCCAATAAGTGTTGTCTGATATATTTATTTGTTGCCTTTTTATGGTTTTTGACATATATAAAACTTCTGTATAGTTTATTTGGCCGTTTATTATTCTACTACTGAAAGATAGCTTGAAATGGTAGATGAATCATTGATAGAGATTACAAGCTATTTTTACTGTTTATCAAATTAAAGAATAATGAATCTTGCGTGTGCTTGGTTTGGTGTTTGCACTTTGCAAGTGATGTCAGATGGATATAAGAAAGAAAGAAATTAGAATATAAAAAAATGAGGATTTATAAGGGAAATTTTGTTGAACAAATGTTATTTTCTGTAATTTTCTACCTTTTCTTGTTATTGTTTGTATATGTAAGTTGACTGCTATATTTACCCTTTTGTTCAATTTGTTGATTATTTTTTTTTGGTTTCTTTTTTCAGTTTTCCATCCATGAACCAGGTGTTACTCATGTTTTAGTGACAGGAGGTGCAGGCTATATTGGCTCACATGCTACCCTACGACTTCTGAGGGAAAATTATCGTGTCACCATAGTGGTATGCCTCTTCATAATATTGAAAATTGCTCTGATAAATTTGAATGCACTTACTTTCTGTCTGCTAAACCTTTTTTCTTCTTTGCAGGATAACCTGTCACGAGGAAATTTGGGTGCCGTTAGGGTTCTTCAGGAGTTATTTTCAGAACCTGGAAGGCTTCAATTTATATATGCTGACTTGGGAGATAAAGAATCTGTATCCTTCTAATCTTTCCTTATTACAAGAAATAATTCGGTATTGAATTTAAACTTTTTGTTGAAGCATGATGTTAGAGAATGCCCAAGAAAAGTTGTCTACTTGACTGGTTATTAGGTAAATAAAATGTTTTCAGAGAATAAATTTGATGCTGTGATGCACTTTGCTGCTGTTGCATATGTGGGAGAGAGCACACTGGACCCTCTTAAGTAAGTACTTATACCTTTTATTCAGGGACGTTAATTCCAGTGCTCCAAGAAGTGAGAACTGGGAAGTAGCTTTTGTGTGTGGTTTCTAATTTCTTCCACCCATGTACATTGAACAAGTAATTGGCTTCTTAGATACAAATTGATATTTTCCATTTTATACCGACTCTGTTGCTAGGTTTTTTAGATAAAGTCATGTGCTGGGACTTGTAGATTATATTGCAAGAGCATTTGCTTTTTTCTGATAACATATTTGGTAATAGTATTATTTTCTATTGAATTTGTGAAAGTTATGAGATAATGGATAAGAACTACAAAGTTGTTGATATAGTGTGTGAACTGTGAAATGACTACCAGAATAATGACAGAAAAATTGGACCTCTTCTAGGAAAAATCTCCTTGAAAATTATCTCATGAAGAGTATCAGAATTCAGAAGTTGCTTTCAAAATCATAGATTCATAATACTGTTTCAACTTTCAACCAATTTCAGGTGTTTAAGAGTGTGCACATGATAGCAACTTTAAGAAAATGTATTATGTTATTGATATTTGTCATAATTAAATGTGATTTTGTTGAGAGTCAGATCTAATTGTTTGTAGAATAGTAAGTGATGTCTAGATTACTGTTGTCAGTGTATAGTTGTGTATCTGATAGCAGGCCCATGATCAAGCAGTTCTATGTCAGAAGAAATAAAAATGGGTTAGGGGAGGGATGGGACAGTTAGTAACTAACTGACTGACTGACTGACTGACTGAATAAGCTGTAAGTAATAGTTACAGGGTGTTGTATAAATAAGCAAAAATTAACCTCAGAAAATGTATTTGACTGTTTGGTATAGTGACTAGACGGAGGTAAATTAATAGAAGTCTTTTTGGTTTCTTGAGTATTCATCACTTTTCTTTCTTTTACCAGTTGGTTCTATCGGTATCTTCCTGTAATAACTCTCTTAGTTGAGGTAGATGACTACTGACTTGATGTACTCAATTAGCTTTGTAGTTGTTTACAATATTAATAGTTCTCTTGGCCATGGAAGTTAGTTTACATAAGGTATTCAGCAACATATTGCCCCTTTGATAGACTGTTGAGTTCTTGAGTAGACTGACAAGTTTTGTGTGGTTCTCATGCTGCATCCTGATGTTTCACAGATATTTGCAATAGTATGACTATGCAAAACTATCTGAATTCTCCAATAAAATTAAATCATCTCAAGGCCTTTTACTGGATTAATTGTCCTTGCTGCAAGAAAATTATGTATACTGATGCATGTAAATGTCGAAAACCAGTCTTGCTTTTAACTTCATAAACTTACTTGGCCCCAAATAAAATTCCCGAATACCTGGGGTGGGGGGGATGCTTGATTATTTATGTGAGATTTATATGAAATGGTTTGGTGTTAAAATCCATCTATTTCAATTCTACTTTTTAATTTTTAACATATTTTTTTGTCAGGTATTATCACAATATTACGTCGAATACCTTGTTGGTATTGGAGTCTATGGCTAAATATGGTGTGAAGACATTAATATATTCTAGTACATGTGCAACATATGGGGAACCTGAAAAGATGCCTATTATAGAAACAACAGAACAGGTGGGAAATCTAAGTGCGGTTGAATTATGGAGTTTGGTTAAGAACTCTTTATATTTTCCATTGGATCTTGCTATGGCTTCAATACACAGTGGAATGTAGTATTAAATTGATGTTCTTCAATTCCAGAAACCAATTAATCCATACGGAAAAGCCAAGAAGATGGCAGAAGATATCATCCTTGATTTTTCCAAAAATTCTAAGATGGCAGTAATGATTCTGAGGTTTGTATTTTACATTTACATTTTGGATTTCCCCTTGTTTTAAAACAGATGTCCTGCTGTCTGCCATTTTAATATATATATATATATATATATATATATATATATATATATATATATATGCAATTTTCTTTCCCTTGTCTCTTTGATGTGTCACTGTCTTTGTGTTTATCCCTCGATAAAGATTTGAAGGAGACCCCTGATGTGCTTCTTCGTATGACAAAAAACTTCATTGCCATTTGGCATATACTAAAAGGAAAAGAAAATGTCAGTCTTTTTGGATTTTTTAGCATAATAAAACTTAAGAGGATTTAACGTTTTTGGACTGTTAGTATATTTTTTGAGGTCTGACAATGGATGAAAGATGGTGTAGCCAATCAATGGAACTTGATTTATAAATATAACTATTCAAAATTTGCTATTATTGTAATTATTATTTTCTCTGGAAAACATGTAGATACTTCAATGTGATTGGATCAGACCCAGAGGGCAGACTAGGTGAGGCTCCAAGACCTGAACTTCGAGAGCATGGTCGAATTTCTGGTGCCTGCTTTGATGCAGCTCGTGGTATTACAACTGGCTTAAAGGTATGTTAAGTTTATCATTTTTACTCGGGGGCAGAAGTGGAATTCTTTACATAAGTCATAGACTCCACAAAATCCATCCTGTTAGGAAACTAGTCAAGGAAATAGCATTTGATGCACTGCCAAGAGAACATAGGGAGGAAGCCTGATCATATTTTCCAAAGTTATCAAACTCGTGATAATCTTGTTATTCCCTCGCACACTTGAAAATCCTGATAGTTTTGATTGAATATCACAAGACTTATTTATAATTTTATATTATTTCTATGTCTTGACTGAATACCACAACTTTTTTTTTTTATCATAATAATGTCTTTTAAAATCCCAATCTAATACACCTTGTTTACTTTTGTAGAACTGTACTATAATTTATTTCACTTGAAAGCTAGCCAAGTGATTTTGTTTGTTTTGAAAACTAATGTGCCTCATTGTAAAACTATAATTAGCATGTGCTGATTGTATTGGTTTCCACCATGCAGGTTAGAGGAACTGACTACAAGACACCTGATGGAACATGCATACGAGACTACATTGATGTAACTGATTTGGTTGATGCTCATGTGAAGGCTCTTGAAAAGGCACAACCTGGTAAAGTAGGGATCTACAATGTTGGCACTGGAAAGGGTAGGTGTTATTACAACACTTTGAATATGCTTTAATAATGCAAATCCACATATTTTCTCATGGGGGGTTCATTATTTAATATTTATCAGGTAGATCAGTGAAGGAGTTTGTGCATGCTTGTAAAAAGGCCACAGGGGTGGACATCAAAGTAGACTACCTTCCACGTCGACCCGGTGATTATGCCGAGGTGTATAGTGACCCTTCGAAGATCAACCGGGAACTGAATTGGACCGCACAATACACTGACCTTGAGAAGAGTTTGCAGGTTGCATGGAAATGGCAAAAATCTCATCGTAATGGTTATGGCATTTCATCTGCAATCTGAGTTTCTAGCCATTCAGCAAAGCAGTTGGCCTTCAACTGCTCTCTTACATGGGGCTCAGGATTTTTTTCCTTTTTCTTTTTAGTCCTTAGGGAGTTTGGTAGTTGATTCGTTATACTTACATGTGTATTCAACATACAATGAGTCAATAATAATATAATGCCCAGCCTGTGGTTGGTATAGCTTTTCTTCTACCTTTTGGTTCTTCTTGCCAATGCAGCCTTCACCTTACTAGAGCAAATAAAATGCAATCATGTATACAAGGAGAGGATTTGATTGCAATAATCAGTTTTTCAAAAGTTAATTTGTTGTTATATTTAGTCGTTTAAAAAGTTCACTAATTTTGTTTTTGTAATAAAGATTAATGAACAATAGGTAAAAATAAACTTCCAATTCAATCTTCTGTAAGATTAGGGAGTCCTTATTGAAACCTTTTAAAAACTTTTGTTATCAAAATGATTCTTTGAAAATTAAAGCATTGGGCATGTTTGTTTAATTTTTCTTCTTTAAAAAGCATTTTTTAATAAAGTAAAATAGTTTGTTCTTTTATGTATTTGTCTAATTTTTTAATTAAAAACCACTTTTTTAGAAATATTTTTTAAGTTTATAAACAAAATGGTCTTATTATCATGTCAGCTCAATGAACCTGAATTAACCGTAAATCTAATATAGTGTTGGGATACTTTTGATCTTGGAAAAAAAAGATGTTATCATGTTTTGCATGGACTAATATACAAAGTAAAAGCTATAAAAAAAAGAATCTGAAAGCCACCGTTGTCTGATTTTGCAACCTACAGGATGCACGTGAAGGCTGCAACCCCAAAACCAAAATTATTTTATAGCTCTTTTGTCTCGTTTTGTTGAAACAACTTCAGCCCAGGAATTCATTTTACCGACATTATTTGCATATTTGATTTTATTTCTTTTGTTCTGATTTTTTTTTTTGTCACAAAAGAAAAGAATCTCGTTAGTCTTTACATCAATTTGGTTGAACAGAGATTCAGTCAAAATTTTGACGTGTCCAATATCATTGTGGGATTGTCTGTCATTTTTATACTTTTTAAAAGCGTACTGATTGGTATTTGTCTTATATACAATAAAATACTTTATTAAATACTAAGCACATAAATATATATCCGAAACTTGAAAAATACTTGGAAACATAATTTTGAAGAAAAGTTCACTTTCAAAATAATACCGAAGATAGACAAATAAACTATGGATTAATTAATAAAATTGAAACGAACGTTATCAAGTACTAATAATGTAACACACGAATCCACCGTGTCATTCATCAAACCATTTAGTTCTACTAAGCTGGTGTACTATGTACACTTTACAAGCAGTACCCAAAAAAATGTACACTTTAACGGAATATATAAATTATAATTAATTAAAAAACCCTTTAAAAAGAATGCATAAATCACAAACTTTTTTTGTGTGATAAAAACGGCTTGATACTGCATGTGAATGGTTACGACGATCTCAACTAAGTTGACAGCTCGGAACAGAATATATTAATAAAAAGGAAACAGAATAACAAAAGAGCATGGAGAACAAAGGCCAAACCCATGGGAGAATCAAAAGCAAAACAAAACCACCTAGACCTCTAGTTAGGTAAAGTTTGCCTATCATTTTTTTAAAAAAAGAAGCTACATATGTGGAATCAAGTCCCACCAGCAAAAACTATTCACAGAAGTACTGTGAGTGTGAGTGACTAAAATATTTGAACATGTATTCCCTTCACGAAAAATGTGTCCAACGAGGAAGTTACTGTCTTTGGTAAGCTTGATACTTCCACTTCCAAGGGACCATCAATGCATTTTTAAAAGCTTGAACCACCAAAACCGAATCACACTCCAACCACAACTTTCTCCAACCCTTTACGTGAGCAATCTCAATGGGCAGGATGGCTGCCATTAGTTCAGCAAAGAAAGCAATTTGACCACCAATATTTAGAGAGAATCCCCCAAGGAAATTTGCATTGTGATTTTTAAAAAGACCTCCACTGCACCAGCCCCCGGAGGCAATTTGCACTAGCATATATAAAAGGGGGTAAGTTCGCTCTGAAATTTCTTTCCACTCCCACAATCGCATATGGACCAATAGACGTAAGTGATGGTAGCCACTCTAACGTCATTTAGTTGCTTGGAGCAAGGAGAGAAAAGCCAACAAAGGGTACTATCATGGTTTTAAATATCAGTCTGCAACCGCAATTGCGACCGCAACAACAAAGTATTTCGACTCACCTTAACAATATCAATTGTGACCACATTTTTCTGTAATGTAAAGATTTTCTGACTCACTGCATCCGCAACCACAACTGCAACCCCAATTTAAAACCATGGGTACTATGAATGGACAACCTGTCAAAAGAAGGAGAAGGCTTCTTTAAAGCTGGAAGATCCAGAAGTCGTGCCATGCCAAACTAGAAGGTACTCAGCTTCAAAACTGGGGATGCTAATCTGATTGATTTCCGCAGCTATAGCAGGGGCCCTTTGGTTTCAAAGAGAGACCAATGCTGTTGAGAAGGTTCAAAGAGCTCACAATAGATTGGGAAATCCTATTATGTTGCCAATGTTTTTACCATCATCCAACATCCATTAAGAGTTCTGATAGATGGTATTCAAAAAGTGTTTCATGCCGGCCCATAAGGATGAATTTACATAGATACGAATAACAAAGCCATCTTTGAATAAAATTATAACCATTGATTGTGAAGAAAGATTTCATATTCTAATTTATATATATTTTAGTTTATTTATCAGTATTTGCAGTCTTCTTAATTCGTTTTTCGAGTCGGTTATTATTCCGCATTAATTACCAAAATAGGCCAATGCCATGCTGCAAATGCTAGATACTCCAGGCAATCTATTCGATTTTTAATTGAAAAATACAAATGCGAGAATCTAAAATTATGGATAAAATTGAATAGACTTTTCCCTATCCATCCACACAATCATAATCTTGTTTACTTAATACCTATTTGTATTTCTCCCTTTTCTAGTAAAATAGACGATGTAAATGAACTTGTTTAAAAATTAATGTCAGATGTAGCTTTTACAACATCAAGACTCAAGTAAACCAACAACATTATAAATTTGAATACTATGACACATTACTCAGTTGATTATGTTCTAAGATACGCAACCAATACAATAGCCACGATAAGGTGTAAAAATTGCATGGGAAGACCTCACACCATCAACTCTTGAAAGAAATTCAATCATCGACACTCATGAAGAAAATGATTGTAGCGCTCTATCAAAACTTTCTTCAGCTGATGATACCCGTTTGACCAATACATGCTCTGGGTGAGAAAGTTTCAGCTGGCTGCAAAGCAATAATACAAGTCATTCATTTGTCAAAAGTCCCCTCTGATAATTCTGAGTGTTCGATACTTACCCAGATCAACAGAAGGCAATGAAAATATGATGGGGCATTCAACCAATCAATAAGAAATAAAAAGCTTTATGAAACCCAATTCCCTTGTTAAAATTATACAGGAGATTAGCATTAAAAGTTAAAGAATGCATCCCTTTGACAGATTGTGCAGAACTGCAGAGGCAAGCTATTTTTACAAAGGAAATTAGAGAGTCAGCCAAAATTACATGTATGTTGATTCCTATAAGCATAAGGCCTTTAGACTAGAGACGTTCAAAGATCAAAATAGTTTTCCCAGCATGGCTTGAGAGCAAACATGGTTTGGTTCAATATTATTTAACCCTTTAAACTGAACAAATACGTATATACATATATTTCCAACATGATACACATTGTCTATAAATCATATTACACTTCTGGGCTCGTCTCTCGTATTTATATAATTGATGTCAACTTTACTAATTACTATCATTATTGAATGATATGTTTAGAATGTCACAACCAACAAATTCAGCATTGATAAGGTTTGACACTCCAAAGAAACATGGAGGGGAAACAAGCCAAACTGAGAACTATGGTGTGGTTTGGATTTCAATATATGTTATCCATGAAATATTGTTTGGTTCAATATTGAATTCATATAAATTCTAGTACTATATACTCCATGGCTTTAAACAACAGGGTCTGAAGGCATGCTCTGAAAACATTTAAAACAAATTGCTCCATATGTGCTGATCTTGGAGCTTCCATTTACCAAATACTATCATTTAACACTTAGAGCTAGACATGGTTTTTAACAAGTGAAATAAAAACACTAGTTAGGAAGACCTGACTCATAACAAGCTCATAGAACTGATTCAGAATTCAACAACACTTTCTCAAGGCAACTAAAGATTCAGCCAGCCGCAGGACACTACATCCATGTTAAGATATTTCCAATTGACATACAATAAAAATATTATACTTGATGATTGGAGCATAAAACAGTTTTGGCAGAACATGTAACCAGTTATTCAGAGAGAGAGAGAGGAAACAATAAAGATGTCCTGAGTGTTTACCTGAATGATTTGTTAGATGGTTTGCCGAGGTGAAGACAGCATACAACTAGATTGGCTAGAGTTTCTGGATCCCTGGCATCCTGTATAAACCACAGAAACATTTTCACCACAAACAATTTTCCTAAACAGCAAATCACCCTATCAAATGCCATTTTAGTACAACACAGCTTAAAGGTTTAAAACCAAGAACAGCACAAAGTAAACGAGGAAAAGATTTCATTTCAGGACACGTTGAATTTAAAAAGAAAAATTATAAACATAAATTCACTTTCTACCCTATTTTCTTCATATCTCCATCTTTTCTATAATATCACTTATCGCATCTGTCACTTTTTTTTCCTCTTATCCTTTTCTTTTTTCTTTCTATCTCTCTCTTCCTTCACCTACATACACCCCAAGATGGTGTGTATGAATGTTTATCATATCTTTTTAAAATATTCTAACAAAAACACCAGACGATGAATAGTTGCAAAATGGAAAGACAACTGAGATCATTTTGAACTTAAACAAATCACTCAGCAATTTCAAATCTTGGACAAATGTAAACATGATGCAATATCAATTGTATTGTCAAATCCATAGAAGTGAATGATATATACACATGCAAAACATGCCTTGTTAAGAGCTTCAACCAAAAGGGTCTCGGCTTCGTCGAAGTTGCCCATGTGCATACAGCAAACAGCCTTGCCATTCAAGAGCAAGCTGGTGGACTGATACCTCTCTGACAAATCCTGGAAGATCAGATACGCCTCCTGGATCTTCGACCCACCCTGATCCACCACCATCATCCAATCAATCAAACACACACACACCCCCCAAAATTCTTCATCACTTTTTCTAGTTTCTAATTATAACAATTATTAATTAATTAATGAATACCACAGCCAAATTGAGCCAAGCATTGGCGAGTTGAGTGAGAGTGTGATCCTCATCAATCTGCTGCATGATCCGCAGCTGCCTCTCTGCGTAATCCGACCTATGCATCTTAATAAAGATCTGAACATTCAAAGCGTGCCTGTAAACAAACAAAACACAACACAAACAATTACAATAACGAAACTAAAAAAACTATAAAAAAACGGGGAATAATAATAATAAATATACAGTTCCATGGTTCCACCGGCATTGGTGTGTTTGAGGGCTTCATTGAAATCATTCTCGTGGAGGAAGACGAGACCGGCGACGAGCCTGAGCGTGGCGTTGTTTCCAATAGCGGGATCGGCGAGCCACTCCTTGAGACTCGTGATGGCGGAATCCTGCGAGATTTTAGGGTGAGACGAGAAATTGAGTAGAAAATGAAGGTATTTGTTTTTTTTTTTTTTTTTTTAAATTGAGGGAAGGTTTTCAATATCGGTAGCGTTGCGGTTCTATCGCGTTCGTTGATATCGGGGAAAATCGCGGACAAATACGGTTGCGGACAGTTAAAAAACCTTGATGATGTTGCGGCACATATCACGGTGGCGGACCGTTTTTTTAAAACCTTTTGAGGGTAATTTAACGATACCTTGGTGTCGGGAGAGGAGAAATAGAGGGCGAGGAGTTTGACGGCTTGGAGTGGTGTGGGAGCATCGTCGTGGATCTCGGAGATGACGAACTGGAGCTGGCCGAGGGCGATGTAGCAGCGGTGGACGAGGGTGTCGCGCTCGAGGGCGTCTTCTTGGGAGAGGTTGGTGACGTCGCTGCTGTTGATGGCGGCTTGGTAAGCGCCGAGGTAGAAGTTGTTGCGGAGGTTGAAGAGGTGGTCCGGTGTAGCCATTATCGATTCTGATTTTGATTCAGATCTCAACAACAATTCACAAACACGCGCAGATTCAGACTGAGAGAGCTCAGAATCGCACTCTTATTGTTTCGCGTTGTAATTATTCTGGACTGCTATTGGGCTTCTTTGCCGTTGATCTAACGCTCTTGCTATTTACACCCCTGATTTTCCAAGTACATCCATGTATACTCCTTTCTGCCTCTCAATTACCAATTATGTCTTTTTTTTAAAGAAGTACACTTCTTTTACTTTTCAGAAATGTATTTATGGAATTACATATTCTTATTTCAAAAATATATCTCTGGAGCTATGATTTATAGTTTTGGAAATATACTTCTGAAATAGGTCTATATTTTTTCATAAAGTATCACCTTAGAATTAAGATGATTAATGAAAAATAAAAAAAAATGATAAACAATTATCTTATATCCATATTTGTTAGTCTTATTTTTATTTTATCTTTATTATTCTTATAAAAAAATATCATTAGTGAACTTCCAGAGTTTCTACATCATTAGTTCTAACACATTCTCACATGTATATTTACTTATTTGGGTTAAATATAATTTTAGTTTCTATAAAGAGAGAAATGTTTGTTTTTAATTCTTAAAAAAATTGTTTTCTTTTAGTCCCTTATTTATGAAAATGTAAGGTATGGTCCTTATTGCTAACTCATTTAACTGAAATAAAAGAAGACTACATTTAACATATTTTCATAAATAAAAATTAAAGACATGTTTTTTCAAAAAACTATTTTCTTATTTGCAAAAACTAAACACATATTTAACCTACTTAGGGTTAGATTCTATGTTTGGCACAATAATGCTTCAAGTAAAATTCTTTTTAGATCGTGAGATTTGATCTTAGGACTTGACAATCTACTTGCAAAATTCTGGATTAGCTGAACAGCGGATTAGCTCGTGTTTGCATGCAGTTCATTTCATGTATTTTCTCGTGCAGACATCTTAGAAGTTAGAACCGATCGATTCAAGCATTTATTATGTGAAATTGTTTTATACCTAAATTTGGATTTGCATTTCTTTAGAGGTAGTATAATTTAAGTGGTTAATGCAAAATTAATTAAAATTGTACTAGGTTTAGAACATTAAAAGAGTTTTCATACACTCACACACGAGACATATGCATGCATAGATAGAAAATCCTTTTTATGAGAGTCAGAATAAATATTAATGATTAAGATTAAAACACACAAGTTATATATGACCTTTTTAAAATGATTATATAACTTTAAAAACCTTTTAATCTTAATAATTCATCTATAGTTATACGTTACTAACATGATAAAAATAGCTTCCAGAAATTCTTTTACTAATTAATTGATATCAGTATCACGCTATGGGCGTATGAATCTGCATACGGTACTTTCATTTGAACTCATGTAAATAAAACAACTGACACTTGGATGAAGCAGTGTGTAGAGAAAGCCTATAAAAATACTTACATTTACCTCATTTCAAAGAAATAAATAAAGATTTGAACTTGCAACCTGTTCCTACTTCACTTGACCAATCTCTTTGTACAAGTCTGTAAACACATATATGCATGATAATTTTCAAAATCTAAAATGCATCACGTAATCATATAAGCTTATTGTTATCTATTCACCTCATTTTGCAAAAATTCAACCGGATAACACCCTAATGTTCAAGGATCTTAAAGTTGTTTTTTTTCATAGAACAGACTGTAACCTATGTAAATGTAAATCTATATGATTTGATAAAATGCAATGTGATTAAGGTAAACAAACCAGCCCCCAGTCCCATCCAGTATTCATGGTGATGATAGAATCATATGGGAATTGAAAGAAGAAGAAAAAAAGACAAATGAAGTGTCTTGTATACAAACATTATAAACACACATAGCCCTAGGCTTCCTTTGCTAGCGTTGATACATTCACAATATCTCATTTCTTTGGGAAGGGAGGATGAAAAAACACAGGCAGGCAAAAAGCATAATGGAGAGAAAAATAAGAGGAAAAAACAACAACTAAATATACATTCATGTACAAAGCAGAGCTATAAGCTCTGAAGCCTAACCCACTATATCTGCAGTTAATTTGTCCAAAATGTTCAGCCCAGTCTGAGAAGCAATTACAACTGTGCATCTGCATTACATAATAATAGAAATAAATCAGTTGAATAGACAATATTTTCAAGCAAACCAATTTTCGTGATTCTTTTGTCTAGAAAGAATATTAACAAAACCAAGGCAATAACTTGGTGAAACTGTGATGTTTAAAGTGAGCAAGATGTTGACCATGGTTGCACTTGAATTTTACTCCTTGGACTAAAAAAATTGGTGCACCTATAGCACAAACTACAACTCTAAAACGAAAAGATATTAAAAATTTGTCAGTTAGAGGATATAACTGCTGAGTTCTTAACATTATTTGAAGCATATGTCAAGCATTACTTTTTAATTGAATACTGGCAAGACCGAGAAAGATAAATGAAATTGTCAGAGTGAATCATTTGATGTTTTATGTGGTATACCTTCTGATGAGAGTTTCTTAACCAATTTTGAGGAACATAGTAAAATAGGGCATTAGATAAAGAATTGTGGAAGAGAAATATTGCCTGAATCACAAAATCAGATCAGGTTTAACAGAAAATCATTCTCCCAATCATTTCAAGTACAAAGCTGTATCAGATATTTTGATGCAATGGCCATCTTATCTTTAGTTCAGTTCAATCAGAGTGACTCTCAACTACTTATTTAAAGAGTATAAAAGTTAGAGAGAAAACTAACGGGATTTTAGATACAACACCATGGTCCACAACACCATCAACTTTATCAAGGCTTTTTGCTACTTCAGCTGCAAGTAATACTAAGTCAGTGGAACGGACCAGCACAAATACTGAGGTTTATCACTTGAAAGTTGAAACAGGTATCACACTTGCAGAACTTACCCAGGTTTTCTATAGGAGATGTAAAGATAACATCAAGAATATTATGTCCTTCTCCGGTGACTACTGGGAAGTCACCTCCTAGTGGACCTGCTTGCCCTATAGATGGTCTTCTCCAGACCTTCATTTACAAAGAGCCATGATAAATAATTAAATATAATCACAAAATGTAAATAATTTCTTGATAAAATAATTAAGAGAAGAGAATGAAGAGAAATATGAGGAGCATAAGAAAACCTCCTTGACCAAATAAAATTAAATACTGGAAACAAACGAAGAGTACAATGCTCAAAAGAGCTTTACAATCCCTTTATAAGTCCACATATAAACCAACCCAGATAAACCATGTGTTAGCACTCTAACAGAAGTCAAGAAAACAACTCTGCCCTTAAAAGATGGGAAGGAAGAAACTCCTAACCAAAAACTCTGGCATTATGTTCCACTTTTGTAATTCAGCAACCTTGTTATGTAATTGCTTCACCTTTCTGGATAACAGGATATGGTTTTTAGGACCTTCTTGTTCTTATTCTAGTACATCTTTTTTTTTGTTTTTTCTTTTCCAGTTTCTGATTCAAACACTGTTCAAAACCTTTCGATATCTAAGTCCTAGTTTCTCAAAAGGGTAAAGGCTTTTGTTTCAAACACTGTTCACATGGGAATCCCTACTATATACTTCAAATTACCAGTGCGAAGCTGGCGACCCAAATGCTGAATGACCATACCAGAAGCATGACCAGACCCCAATCCTACAACCATGCCACTTTTCATGTATGTATCCACCTACCAAAACAAAAAAACATGTTTACAAAATTCAGTCATCGCTCCCAATAACTTGGACAATCATCAAACATAAAAAATGGGGTATTTGAATCTTAACAAATGCACAATTTTGACAAACATATACACTGTAAAAAAAAACAAAGAAAAATTCTTAACATAGGCATAATAACTATTTAATTGAAGTGAACTTTTTTCCCCTTACATGCATGCAAAAGCCAAAAGAAGGAAAATTTGAAAGAAACTTAAAGAGCACACAGTGCAAACAATGGGAATCACCAATCATTAAGTACGTTTCACCATTTTGTCAACTGATTCACACAAAGTAACCAAAAGGGATGTTGAAAACATTATCAAAACACAATTTTGACAAATATTTCAAAACTCTACAAAAGAGAGCATTATTAAAGTTGTTAAATTGGCATGAAAAAACAGATATTGATCACACTAAGAAAAATGCAATAAAATAAACAAATTTTGAAAATTGCAGAGAATGGTATCCATTAATTCATAGTTAATACAGTGTGTTGCGCTGCTCGGAGGAGAGCAGAGCTGTCATCGAGACAGGAGCGAGTCATCACCCTCAGAAAATTGGGTCTGCATCTTCTTCTGCATGATAGAGGTGTGTGTGAATGCAGAAGAAGCCTTGTAGAAAATGATGAAGATGAAGCTACTGCAGCCATTGCTCTTCAATTCCCACTCTGCAATTTCATCAAAGTCTTTGCTAGTGATAATGGATAAGGAACTATGGCCACTCTGCTGATAATAGCAAACCAATTTCACACATGATTTTTTTTTTCCAATTCTTTTTATTTGGCAATTTCATCAAAATAAAATATGATGAGTATGTTTGGCAATTTTTTGTTTTTATCAATTGGAATCCAAATCAGATACTACTACTTAAGCAACTGAACAAATCCTTGTTGATTTCAATTTATCTTGTCAATTTGTAACTTTTTTCATGCATTGTTTAAAGTAGTGTTTCAACTTATATTATTATTATTAATTCCTCAATATTTTTTATTTATGGTCTTTTTAATATTATAAAATATTATATTTTTTCTTCTAATAAATTTCTTCTTTAATAATTTAATTTAGTATGGATATATTTTAATTAGTATTCATAATACCCAATATCCATACTTTACACGAAATAATTAAAAAGTAAAATGTTAAAACATATTATATATATATATATATATATATATATAAGTACTTGAGCATGGATCCGTGAATTTTGTTAATTTCTTATATTACTTAAAAAAATTCTAAAAACCAAATCAAAATTTTAAACTAAGAAACTCATTCATTAATGAAAATAATAGAAGTTAATTAGACTAGACTATTTTTTAAAACTTAAATTCCACGCGCTATCTTGAAGTAAAAAAGTTTTTATGAACAAATTAAACTACTTCACATGAACAAGTATAAACCAAAAAAGTATTAAAAGGAAAATAAAAAAAAATCATTATTTAAATATTTTTATAGTATGTGTTTGGAAGAATGCTAATAAAATTAATTTTGAATAAAATTGATGTTGTAAAATTAATTTTGGTTAAAATTGATTTTGAAATAATGAGATTTATGTTTGAATGTTTTTATTATAAAAATAAATTTTAATACAATAGATCCAACACAATCAATAATTAATTATGGACCAAGAATTAATTTTAAAATTTTGTCGAAAGTAACATAACATATATAAATACATCCAAAATCCTTCCTTTTATTCATGAAGCTATTGCGAACAAAAATTTATATTATATCAATCTAGGATGTAGAGCAAAATGTTATGCGAATAACTACAACCAAACCTTTCCTCATCGGTAAGATCGGTCCCATGGATCAAGCCACATCATAATATTTCAACAAAAGATACACAAACTATTAATCTCTAAATCATTTTAAATTTTTCTCCTAACGATTGGTCTAAACATGTACTTCATGACAAACCTCCACACAAGCCTAAATCACTGAATATGATTTTCCACCATCTTAATATTATCCCAATTTTATTTTACATAATCAATCCTAAGTCCAGATAAAAAAAAAGTGTTACTTTAAACAATCAACACATAATATATGACATAAAACTTAGTCAAATCTTTATTGCATGGAACAAGAAGCTGAGGTACATCAGAATCTCATTGAAAAAAGTAATATTAGGAATGCATACTTGAAGCTCAACATCATTCATGAATAGTATTTATTTGAATTGAAATCAGATTAGACACGAAGAAAACATAGTAACTTTCAAGACAATAGACAAAGGGTAATAATCATAAAACTACAACATCATTGATGCCAACAATGTTGCTATAGACGAAAACAATTTTATTATTTGAAGGAAGTCTTGCTTGAAATGTTATTTGAAAGCCAGTCTAGTCCCTCATATAAGCCTTCACCAGAAGTAGCACATGTACTTTGGATATACCTGGAAAAAAAAAATATGTATGCACATATTTTAGGGATGCTTAAACTTGTGTAAGGACCGAACAGGAGTAAAAACAGAGTCATTGTTTGAGTACTTTTTTTTTAAGATAGTTCGAGTACTTAACTTACCAGTGGCGCTGGCGCAGAGAGTTTAGGCCAAGCCTATCAGTGATTTCAGCAGCATTCATTGCATTGGGAAGATCTTGCTTGTTTGCAAAAACAAGCAATACAGCATCTCGTAACTCATCCTGTCCACGGAAACAAAAATCAAGTTTTCATATGTACATACATGCATAAATATACACATATATATATATATATATATATACACACACACACACACATACCTCATTCAGCATCCTGTGCAACTCGTCTTTAGCCTCACCAACACGATCGTGATCATTGCTGTCTACCACAAAAATAAGCCCTTGTGTGTTTTGGAAGTAGTGTCTCCACAATGGTCGAATCTGAAACCAACCCCATGCTAACGAATTGTTACATCAAAAAGCACTTCTTGCATTCTTGTTGATAGAAATACAGTAAGGCTTTCGATAAAATTTTAATAAAAACTTTGTCAACATCTACAGCACATTTAATCCAAATTAATTGAGGTCGGTGGTAGATAAACTCAATTATAAATCGAAAAGGAGACAAAGAAAGAGAAAAAGAGAGGGAAAAAAAGTGAAAATAAGATAAAAGAGAGAAAAAATAAGCTAAAAAAAAGAGAGATAAAAGGAAGAAGAGAGAAAAGAAAAGGAAAATGACTAAAACAAGGGAACGATTGAAACATAGAATTACTATTAAGTTTAATCCTTTACCAAGCTTATAATTTTTTTCCACTATGTCCGACATACCGTCCGTCAATCTATATCTCACTCTATTAGGTCTTGTTTAATAAAAACTTATAAAAGAAAAAATAAAAAGATAAAATGAATTAAACTTTTCTCATAAGTTAAAATTAGCTTATGCAAGTTCTTTCATTTAACTTTTTCATAAGCTAATTTTAACTTGTGAGAGAAACTTAATTGATTTTATCTTATTTCTTCTTATAAGGTTTTATTTTTTTGTTTGAGAAGTTTATCTAAAACCACGACAGCAGGTGCTAAATTTAAAAGATGGGGTAGTAACCAGTAAGATACCTGACATGAACTAAAATTCATTATTCGTGTACTTTATGAAAGTACCAAATGTTGGCCCACATGTTTTCCTCCCTAATTAATCACATGGGCAGCTGCACAAATGTTAGGCACCTACATAGCAGCAAAGTTTGAAGGACATATAGGTTGGTGGGAGCCGTAAGTTTTGAAGAAGTTGCAAAGTTTAATATTTTATATTAAACTTTGTCAACAAACACCAACGCCCTTTGCACTATAAATAAGTGCATGATGCATTCGGTTTCAGCATCCCAGTAGAGCACAACAACACCGAGAGAGAAAGAAAAACTCGTAGAGAGTTTAGTGTGAGTTGTGAGAAAAATCCTTATGAGAGATGTTTGATTTGAGAGACCTCTTGTGAGAAGTTTGAGTGTACCACCACTATAAGTGATGTTTGAGAGTACCACCAATTTATGGTGAAGCTTGATTTGTTGTAATCCATTATTTTTATAGTGGAAGTTTGATCTGGACTAGTGTCCCGTGGTTTTTTATTTCTCCACATAGGGGAAAGTTTTCCACGTAAAAATTCCTGTGTGTTTTTCTCTCCACTCTTATAATTTTTCGCTTCCGCAAAAGCATACTGAAAAGTACTATTCACGTGTACGTACGGTACTGTTCACATACGGTACTATTTGAGGGAAAGCTAATTTTTCCCAACACCAAATCATAGTTTAATGTAATCTAGCAATCACTTGTACAAGAATATATAACTCTGGCGTTTAATTTCAGAGTGCCATGATCTTGCAAGAAACCTTACCCTTGTAAAAAAAACACAAATGGAGCATCTTTGCAGCTGCATAACACTTTTTGTTTCATACTTTTATGTTTTATACAATCTTTCATGTCACTTTTCTAACTGGAGGGTTGGTTTCTTGTGCAGGAATTGGACTACCTATATATCCTTATACAGAATTCTAAATTCTAGAGCTTCTACTATTCTACAGCACCATTTTTATGGTTATGGCTATAAGATAAATGGGAAGTGTTGGACAAACTTTTTATCACAGTGAACTCGACAAGTTGTAGTTTTTATATGGGGTTGTCTCCACAAGTCAAGTAGTTGAGAAGTGAGAAGAATGTCAAATTTCAAAAGCACTCAAAAATCAAATGAGAGAATTTGGCATGTGATTCTACCAATGATCACCTTATCCTGACCACCAACATCCCACACAGTGAAGCTAATGTTCTTATACTCCACAGTCTCCACGTTAAATCCTGTATATATAGATAATAATGTAAACATGATACAAAAAAAAAAAAAAAAGAAGCTATAATGTTATATATAAAGCATGAAAAACAGCAATAAAAAATCTTAGAATAGTTTAAACTTTTGTGAGTATTTCCATGTATCACATAAGATTGAAAGGAAAACATACCAATAGTAGGAATGGTGGTGACAATCTCCCCTAACTTGAGTTTATACAATATTGTGGTTTTACCAGCAGCATCAAGACCAACCATAAGAATTCTCATCTCTTTCTTAGCGCAGAGTTTTGAGAAAAGCTTGCCAAAAGACAACCCCATTATCTACCATCACAATAACCCCAAAGTAGAGGAGTCAGGCATCAAATGCCAGGTCTAGGATAGAAATCATAATAGCAAAATAATTTTGAATTAACTTGACATTTTATGAACATGATAATGATAGGCAAGAAATAATAACATTATAAATTTAAAATCAAAACTATCGACAATATTATTTGTAGTATGAGTATGATATTATTATGAGCTAATTTTCTAAATTCTAATTGGTGCTTTTCCAAAGTCATATTTTCCTGGTAAGTGCCTTATTGTAAGTTTTACTGGCAAAACTTACACATAATATAAAGTATAAACCAAGGAGGGAGGAGAAATTACTAGATAGTCTTGAATTAAGAATTATCATGGTTCTCATCAATATCTACGTAATACTTAATCAAATTTTATTATAAACTAAAACCACGGTTATGTATCATGTGAAGATTGCTAGAATTATGACTATGTAACACACCTTATTCATATAATAATTTTTCCTCTTGAAAGCGATACTTATTAATGTCAACATGATTGATCATATGGAAAACCAAAAAATCCATGATTTACATCGCTTGGAGTTTTACATATGGAAGAAGTGCAAATGCTAAATCTTGATTCTTTCTTAAGTTTGGAAAAATAAATAAACTTAAAAGTTATTTGCTCCTAGCTTGATGGAATAATTCTTTGGTTAAAAAATCAGAGAAATGAATGTAACATGAATTATGTGATCGTCATTATACATCAGGGAAGTCCTATTGATAGATCTGCTAATGAGTTATTCAATGTCATTCAATCCAAACAAGAAAATTCAATCGTCACAACCTGAAATCATTAACATATCAATAAATTCATTTCACAATAGGATCATGCTTTGATCAAACGATGAAATCTTATGCATAAATTCAAATTTAATATGTTAGAAACAATAAACTAGAAGTGTATATAAGGAATTGAATCCATATTTCAAAAAGAGACAAACTTACATAATGAGAGAAATGAGAATAGAGATAAGTCGATATGTAGATTTCAAGAAAAATAACTATTACACATTCTCTCTTCTTTCCAAAATCGAAACTAGATGTGAATAGGTTAATTTTTTGGATTTGACCCATATATTTGGGCTTGAACCCGGTAAACAAGAACTCTCCGAACCAAGCTCAATTTTATTTACTTTTTAATTAGTTGCAACTATCCTGAGATAAAAAAGTAAGCATAAATTTATTTTCTATCTTTTAAGTAAATAATAAATTGACTTAATTTAATTATTTTTTTACATTTAATTTAAATCAAATTAATTAGTATTCAACTTACAAATATCAAGGGTTTAAAACCAAAAAAAAACTGTAATGTATAGTTTCATTTGTTTTTGTCTACTAGTACAATTTATTTTCAATACATCCAACTCTTCTAATTTAGAAGGTAGTGAAACTAATTTTAAAAAGTAAATTACGGTGAAATTATAAGAAAGACTGTGAAATATTTTTCAAATAATTAAGCAGTTAATGTAATGTCTAAAAGTATAAAAAAATGTAATTTTAAAAAGCGTCCGTGTAGAGTTTTTCAAATAATGAAAGAGATAGTATAGGGGTATAAAAAAAAGGAAAATGCTATTTCGTACTAATCACACAAAGGTTGTTTTCCATCATCAAAAATCACTTTATCTTTTCTAATTTTTAATTATTTAAAAAAAAAACAACCTATAACTGATACTTTGTGTCTTTCGTGTATCTTTTTTATTTTATTTTATTCTGTATAGCAGTACTCTAAAAAAATACCTCTCACTGTATTTAAAAAACAAAACTTAGTGAAGAATGGAATTTCTGACATAAACATCAAACCCACTACAAACTCGTTGCGTAACGTAATTTTACTACTTTATTATTTTGTGAACCTTTTATCTTAGCCTTACTCTATTTTTCTAGTTTACCAAGTTTAAGGATGCAGAACAACATTAGCCATTTTTTTTTATTTAGCTTTGTATATTTGGCGAAGAGCAAGCATGGATAATACCACCAGGCTCTCTCAGAACCCGAAGCAAACTTGCTTTTGAAGGGACCATAAACAATATTAGTGGTAAAAATGTACCCCACTCTTAGTAAGGTTATTCAATATTTGACTTTTCAGTTGACAGTTTGCAACTGAGAGTTGGAGATCATTTGTTATGCAACTTATTGGAATTTTTCATAACCTTACTTTATGCGATATGCCAATTGAATTCTACCAATGCCTTTTTTTGTTTACTCATATAAGAGTTGAACTAAGGTATCACATAATTTATAACAGCTTAGGAACATTGCTCAACTGAACTAGACCTTCTTACCGTTACCTCTGGTTGTTATATATTGTTCAATTTGCAGATAAGCAACGAATTATAATGTCAAAAAGAAGTTGACAGGATTATAATGACAAGGGAAGACATTAAGGGTATGTTTGGATATTAGCTTATGTAGAAACACTTCTAGAAGAGAAAAATAAGGAGAAAAAAATAAAATGAGTTTTTCCATAAGTAAAAATAAGCTCTCTGTTAGTTAATTTGTAGATGTCATTTCATCTTTTAAATAAGGTACATTGGTGAACTTCTATAAATTAACTAATTGAGAGTTTATTTTTACTTATGGAAAAGTTCATCTCATCTTTTTGCTCTTATTTTCTTCTTCTAAAAGTACTTTTAGAGAAGTTTACCCAAACACGAGTGTGTTCCATCAGGAATCCTACATTATCTACAAATTGCCTGGATTTTTGGGCTGTGTACTACTACAAGTAATGTTGTTCATGGTGGCTGACTGGTGCAGAATCGGCAAGGTAAGAGCAAGCGAGAGATAGACCCGAGACGTGTGTCATACACTGTCCTACCTATCAAAACTACAACAAGTAATGCCCTCAGAATGTAGAATAGGGCAAAAAAACTTTACTCTCTGTATTCCACACTACCCAAATACTCTCAAGTCTCAAGTCACAAAAGAAACAAGAATTCCCGTGTAACAGCATTAAAGAAGCAAAAGTCTTGTGTTGTCAATAAAAATATAGAAAAGGAGATCTTGAGAAAAGGGTAGACTGATCAGGCCATGCCATACTGCATCATACAGTTCTTGAGCTTGAACGGATCCATCAATAGGTTGTCCCTGAACACAAGCTAGACATGCTATAATGAAGTGTGTTGAATCTCTGTCTCTGCTCTTGCAGTGCAGTTGCATCTCTTAATTAAAAGAGCTCAGACTCTGTTGAACCGATAGTTAGTCTCTCTGTCAAAAGGGTTAAAATGAGAAATCTAATACGGCTTAACTTTATAATTAAGCATGAAGCCTCGAGTTCTTTAGAATGGATAGTCCAGTTACTAAAAGATAATGTTGCCATTCAGAGTCAGGATCTTTACAAAGACAGTTTTGTAAATAATAGCACATGCAAGACGAAAGAATGAAAAACAAGATATATATGTTAGAGCCAATCAGCTAAGGTTTTCGACACATAAAGAATTCAATAAACATTCTCAGCACACGAGTCACACGAATCACACAGTCATTGGCAAGGGGGTAGGATACTGTTTTTTAGGAAGACAGTCATGAAAGATGTTACATACAAACAAAATAACTAAAGCTAAATGCTTGCTTAAAGATCAAGAGCTTCCCCATATAACAGAAAGTTGAAATAACGTCATGTGAATAATATACCAAATAAAGGGACGTATCGCTCCTCATATCACCTAAACATTCTCAAAAAAGTATTGGTCCCAAAATAAATAAGCAAGAAGTGACATACTTGTCAGTTCATAAGTAACAATCATGGTTGTTCCATAAAGTGACATATTTAAAAATATTAGTCCAAAACCCCGGGTAAAATCCCCACCATCCATCTTCCTTAAGGAGAGTCTTTGCTGTCTTCAGTACTGATGGTCTTCCAGAACCATAGTTGTCCATAACCTTAGTGCAAATCAAAATTGACAAATCCAAAATATCCATATTACAGTCAATTCCAAAAGAAGAAAAAAAAACTACTACTCCATAAAAGATACATCAATTCACTGAAAGACTTGAATCCCAATGTAAACTACTAAAAATCCCTTGCTTCTTTAACAGAAAATTCTGAAAACAAGAGTCTCATTTCACATACCTGAAGACGTGTTTTTACAGTATCTATGGGAGTCCTGATAACAGAGGAACAAGCACCAGCAACCATCCCAGCAGTAGCCTGAACTGTCACCATTTCCACATGTGAAGGCTTGTTCCCCGTATTAATTATACTATGTACTTCTTGTAAAGTAAAAAATAGTTATGGTATTTTTTTAGTTCTTATTTATTATCACATATAATTGGAAATTTTAAAATATTTTTAAGAAAATATTCATTTTATGTATCTTCTTTTTTAAAAGTATTTTATATATCTTTTAATTTATTATCAAATGCATAAAATATGTGTATTTAATTTTTAATTAAATTTTATTATCTTAATTAATGAACATGATAATATGACATGATTAAGTTGTTAATATATTCATGAGATAATAAGTTAGTTTAAATTAATTTTTTACTAAATAAAAGAAAAAATATTTTAAAATATATAAAATAAATACAATAATCATGAATGGATTGATAAAAAAAAAGTATTTTTATTCTCAAATTTTTATAATGATTTTTTGAGTTATTACAATGATATGAGGTATAAAAAAATAATAGAAAAAGAGACATACATTGATATATATATATATATATATTAAATTAAGTTTGAAGTAGCATATATATGCAAAATTGCATGAAAGATGATTTGTTCGTAACTAATCCACAACATATATAAATTAAACTTCAAATTAAAAAAATTATACAAAATAAAAAATTATACGTGATTGAATAAATTAACATTATACAAAACTATGAAAAGATGATGTTTATGTCATTAAGTATCTTCAAATTTCATTAATAAATAAGATATTATAATAGACATATAATTCTTGCTTTCTTTGAGTATTAGACGTGACTAATCATGTCTAATTTTGGATGTAACCCACTATTCGAAATTGATAATTAATTTACAAACAACTCCAAATTGATAATTTTTTATTAAAATTGTATTATTTAATTTCTTTTACCAGAAAGATCAACGTTTAAATTAACAAACTATCAAAGTTTCAAACTAAAACAAAACAAACAGTAACAAATTGGTAGATTTTTAGAATTTATAAAATGGATAGACTTAATTAAAAATTTGGTAATGAACAGTTTTTAATTTCCAAAAATGGAAACAATAAATATAAGAAGTAAAATTGAAATTAACTATCTTTGTTCATCTTCTTTATTTATTTAAAATAACTAAT
>PYAF01006050.1:701898-743032 GCA_007407185.1 Glycine tomentella | reverse complement strand
AAGTAGATATATCTTTATCTTTTAATAAATAAGAGAAATAAATTTATTGAATTTTACAAAATTTTCTAAATATGTTTGTTTAATGTGTGAAAGACTTTTCTTACATTCTTTCTTTCGTTGTAAGACAATTGGCTTCATCTTTATATACAACAAAATTCATAGTCTTTTTAACTGCAAAGCTTATTTTCTTTATTGTTAAATCAAAACTAATAAGGACTATAAAACAACATTTGTCCTAATAGTTACTTAATGAAAAATAATGGTAAAAGTGTTTAAGAAAAAAAAAACACCAAAATGAGATATTATTTTTTATATTTCTCTCCATATAAATTAAAACAATTATATTGAACAAGAACATTCTTAGGCACTATTATTCAATAAGAGCGCTTTTAGAAACTTTTCTTCAACACAAACGTTTTCAGGAATTATTTTCATAACTTTGTGTCTTAATTTTTATCTATTTTGAAATTGAATTTTCATATTTTTGAAAAGATTATCAACAGTTAAAAATAACCTTACATCACAACACAAATTATTTATCATAAATCTAAAATATAAATTATATATTCAAAAATATTTATTTATGACAAAATTTAATTATAATATGATTTATATATTTAAAAGTATTTGTTTATTATAAATTTTAGTCATAAAAAACAAATTTTTATTATGTACGTTTTTAAGATTTTTCCAAAACATTTTGTCTCTTTCAATTTATCTTTTAATATTTATTTTTAAATTGAATTTAATATTTTTTAAAAGAAATTATCAACAATTAAAAACCTTTTATCATAATGTAAATTATTTATCGTAAATCTAATATATAATTTATATATTTAAAAGTATTTTTAATTATAATTTCTATTTTTCAATTATCATGATTTCAGTGCAGCATATATATCAACTTTGATAATAATTAATTTATATAAAAAATTGATTGAACACATAATAGAGTCTCCTAAATTAATTATATTTTTTTAATCCACAAGTACTTCAATTATAATATATAATTTTATAATTTATATATGAAAAAATATTTATTTATTGTAAGTTTTAGTTATATAAAATAAATATCTATATTTCATTGCACACACAAAAATACTAGTTAAATTAAAAAAAAAACATAGTTTTGTATTAATTATGTCTTTGGATGGGGTAAAAGTGAAAATCGTTAATTTTCACTCACCCGGTTCGCAAAATCTACCGGCAAAGGTTGGTGAGTAGTTGGAAAACGGAGCTTCAGAGAACGATCAGGAGCGTCAAAATAACATTAAGCGGACCCACAGGGACATGCGACGATCACAGCCGTCCCTTAGCCGTGATTTCCCAATCGTATGGTCCATTGTATTTCAGCTTAAATTTCAAACCTCCGTCTACATCATTCTCTTCAACCCTAACCCATTTGCATTCATCAAAACCAAAGCTGCCTCTGTTTTTTGCGTTTTCTTATTTACACAGTTTTTTCTTCCTACACACAGCACCACCACCACCACCATGACCTCTCATTACTAACAACACACCCTCATAGATTCTCACTCACAAAACCTAAGGTATGTTTCGCCTCACTCTATTCTCGTAAAATAATTCTAATCTCATTGTTTTATAGGGTTCATGGAGTGCGTTTTATTTCATCTTTTTAACTTTCTTTAAGGAATTCATGATTGTGGATTGTGTTCGTCGTGTATTGAACCGTCAGATTATGATTGTGTTAGATTAAAGTTCAATCCTGCTAGGTCTTTTTATCTCTGTAGGATTTGAATGTTGTGTTTGTGCTGGATTCTGAACAATGTTTTTGATTGTAGAGATAGATAGATAGATATACGATTTCGTTATGGCGACAGCGGAGGCAGCTTCTGCTGGGCTTGGTCCCAGATATGCACCTGATGATCCTACCCTTCCACAACCGTGGAAGGGGTTGATTGATGGCAGCACTGGTCTTTTATACTATTGGAATCCTGAAACCAATGTTACGCAATACGAAAAACCGACACCACCAGTGCCTTCAGGCCCTGCGCCGAGCTTGGCACCTATACCAGGGGCTCATACAATGCAGCCTGGTGGAAAGGTGCAGCAGCACGGGCAGCAGATGCAGCAGGTACAAACCTCGCAACAGCAGATGGGTCACCTTGCCCAACAGCATGGCCAATCTATGCCGCCGCAGCAACAGCAACAGCAACAGCAACAGCAGCAGCAGAGTCCCCATATGGCACAGGTCACTCAGCAGCAGTCCTCTCATGGTGCTCAGGCAGCACAGCAACAGAACCAACATGGGCAGCAAATGATGCAGCAGCCACAAGGGCAGCAAATGATGCAGCCTCAAGGACATCAAGCCAGGCAGCAAATGATGCAGCCTCAAGGACAGCAAATGCATCATCAGATGCTGCCACAGGCGATCCATTCCCAGCATTTTGTGCAAGGAATGCCTCAGGATCATGGCTCACACATTGTACAAACGCAACCACAACCACAACCACATCAATTCACTCCCCAAAACATGCATTATATGTCGTATCAGCAAAATGCAAATACATCCAGGCAACCAAACTCCCAGCACAGTCAGCCAAACATGGTATCACCTGGGCAACCGAACTCCCAGCAGGTTCAGCATAACATTCACGGTCAGCCCTTCGAAAACCAACAAACATCATATCCAAAGGTTGAGGAAGTGGATTCTAAAAATGGAAGCCAGGTTGGACATTCACCATCCCAGTATCCACAAAGGAGTGCCTTGCTCGTTCAGAACATCCAGAACATTCCTGCCGAAGTTGGTTCTTGTCAAATACCTAATGTAGGTGTCAATGCTGGCCAACCACAACAATTGAGGGCCTTATCTGGCAGTATGCAACAATCGCCCTCTGGATCTGATTTATATTACCAACATGGTCCTAACTTTCATAGCCAGATGAGCCCAAGAATGATGCATGGTCATCCATCCAATGTCCTTCCTTCTGGCCAAAAGATGGGTCACGAGGATAGCTTACGTGGTAGAGCAGGGAATGAATATTACTATAATTCTAACAAAGATATGTTAACAATGGGTCGTCAGCAGCCAGATATAACTCCAATACCCATTCCAAGAAATCAGCAGGTACATATTTTTTCTCTAGTATGATGTTTAACCATTGCTTCACTTTTCAAACTTTAACTAATTATTGTATTATTTGTGTTGGTATTTGATTGCTAGAAGGATGTTTTAAAGTTGTTTCAATGCTAATAAAATGTCATTGACTGTTTAAAATACTGATTTAACATATGGAAACCTCCTTCAGATCCTCACTACCTTAAAAAAAAAAAAACTATGTACCCCATTGCCTGGAGGCTGCACGCTATGCGCAGGTAAGGGAGAGGGATATTGTACGCAGCATTACGCTTGCATATGCAAAGAGGCTTTTTCCGGATTTGAACTCATGACCAACAAGACACCAAGACACAACTTTACCTTCTATAAAAAAAAATTCTTAGTGAAATTGCTGCAATTAGTGGTTAACTGAAATTCGTCTTCCCCTCAGAACAAAAAAGTAGGAATAGAGTAGCTTGGGGAAGTGGAAAGAAAATATCTATTCATTTTAAATGACTTTTATACCCTTAATGTAATGGTTGGTGGATAAGTTGATGGGTATACTACACGTGTCATTGAGTGCAAGGAACTTATGGTTTTCCATGGTGAACTTCTTAATAATATGCTATATTACTGCAAAATAGTTAAACATTTTACTCTTTTTTCTAAGAGTTTAATGCCTATGCATTGATAATGTAAAACAGTTTTACATTGTTATCCAATCACAAATCACCGTTTGAATTACTTTAAGATAATTATTTTAAAAGTCAATAGACTTATCATACATGATGGGTTGTGATAGGATGATTGTGTAAAACTTTTTACATTGTCAGTCCACTTGAAATGTTTGAGTATGAAAATATGCACACAAAAAGGATACTCAGCCTTAGTTTGCTGAGAGATGTGTGTGTGTGTGTATATATATATATATATATGTAAGAATTGTCAGATAGTACAAAAAATAGTTCATGAAGAAGGCTACAGCCTAGCCTATGGTGATAGATTACAGGACAGCTTCTAAGAGCTTCTACAACAAGCTATAAAACACTACAAGCTTCTACAATAAGCTAGAAATATAAAACATTAATAAAACATTATTAAACAACAACTTTAACACTCCCCCTCAAGCTGGAGCATATAAATTGTGTTCTCCAAGTTGGAACATATAAAGTGGACCCGAGGACCTCTCAAGGACTTGGTCACGATGTCTACAAGCTGGTTCTTGGAGTTAATAAATTCAGTACTGATTTCTTTGGACTGCTGTTTTTCCCGAACAAAATGGCAATCAATCTCTATATGTTTACTTCTCTCATGAAATACAGGATTAGAAGCGATGTGAAGAGTTACCTGATTATCACAATACAACTTCACTGCTGAACATCACAATATTTTAATTCTTGAAGTTGTTTAATCCACACCAATTCACTAGTAACAAGAGCCATAGCTCTATATTCTGCTTCTGCACTTTGATCGGGCAACAACACTCTGTTTCTTGCTTTTCCAAGAGACAATATTGCCTCCAAAGGATACACAGTATCCAGTGTTGGATTGCCTGTCTACGGGACAACCTGCCCGATCAGCATCATAGTATCCACAAAATTGGGTACTTCCATTATCTTTATACAATAATCCCTGCCCTGAGGTCTTTTTGATGTATCTACGAATGTGAATCACAACATTCTAGTGGTCAATGTGAGGATCCTGCATAAATTGACTGACAACTCCGATTACAAATTATAAATCAGGCCTTGTAATTGTGAGATAAATGAGTTTCCCAACCAGCCTTCTATACCCCTCTGTGGATCTGGAAAAGGTTCACCTTTATCAGACATTAACTTCTGATTTGGATCCATAGGACTATCAATATGCCTACAATTAGTCATACACTCATACCTATTTCTTCCAAAATGTCCTAAGGATATTTACTCTGTGAAAAGACAACACCTTCCTTTGATTAAGCCACTTCAATACCATGGCTGATGTTTCATCTCTCACCAAGGTAGGA
The DNA here is from genome assembly GCA_007407185.1 of Glycine tomentella. Taxonomy (NCBI): domain Eukaryota; kingdom Viridiplantae; phylum Streptophyta; class Magnoliopsida; order Fabales; family Fabaceae; genus Glycine; species Glycine tomentella. The sequence goes on along the minus strand of PYAF01006050.1, from coordinate 737,969 downwards.
ACACGAAGAAGCCTAGTTACTAGGCTGTCCATTGAAGGAACTTGCTCACCCACTAGAATTTGTTCACCCACATGATCAAAATCTGAGTGTAGAGTCTGCAAAATCACCACCATGAACAGTTTATCGAGTCTTCTTTTCATTTCATCCACAGAGTCATGTATTAGGAACTTATTTAAACCTTCAACAGCAGCTTTGGCTTTGGCTGTGTGTTAGGTCATCTTGTGGTTAGTTTGTTTGAGAGAAAATGCACGGTTTGCTGAATCAAATAAACTTTGGATGTCATTAGCAAAAATATCTTGAGCATTTTTCCGGAAGGAACAACAAGTCTAGAAGGATCTGAGTATTTCCAACACATTAGGTTCTACTGATTGACATAAAACAACGCACAGTTGGAAGTCAAGTGTCTTCCACTAGTTTATGCTCTCTGCTGGAATTTCACTAGCTTCTTTTTCCAAATAATCATAGTGCCTTTGACCAAGAAACCATAACTCAATCGAGGCAGACCAAGATAGATAATTTTTCTAGTTGAGTTTCTTAGTAGTAATAGTGGGAGTTTCAGAGAGAGGAGAACGAATAGAAGTGAGAGTGAAATTCGTAGATGTCATTTTAAGAAATCAAGGGCAAGTGTCTAGTAACAAACATGTAGCACAAATCTGAGGAAACAAATATAGGCCAAGGGACGGAGGTGTACAAACCCACTGTCCAAACAACACCAAAACAACGATCCGAGGGCTGAAATAGAGTGGGGAGAGGCCGGCGACCAAAACCCAGGTGTCGCGTTGGAGTTCCGGTGACCGGAAACGGGTGCGTGGGATGCATGCACCTGAGAATGACACGTGGGAGCGCGTGTTGATGTTTCTGACTTCGAAACCCCCGGGGTTGGGACGCGCTAAAAGAGACGACCTAGATATGGGTATCGTCGGAGATAGGTGTGGCGGCGGATGCCGGCAATGGTGGTCGGCGGCGCTGGTGATGATGGCCAATGATAGACAAAGATGAAAGCACAGAGCTGGATCGTTCCACGCTGATAACAACTTGAAATGTTTGAGTATGAAAATATGCACACAAAAAGGATCCTCAGCCTTAGTTTGCTGAGAGATGTGTGTGTGTGTATATATACATATACATATGAGAATTGACAGATAGTACAAAAAATAGTTCATGATGAAGGCTACAGCCTAGCCTATGGTGACAGATTACAGGACAGCTTCTAAAAGCTTTCACAAGCTTCTACAACAACCTATAAAACACTACAAGCTTCTACAACAAGCTCGAAATATAAAACATTATTAAACAACAACTTTAACAAGTCCATAACCCCTTTTCTCTTTTTCTAATGTTGATACATTTTTTTGCATCTTACCTCAATGTTTTAAGTCTCCTAGTGCTTTTAAGGTACCTTTCATCTTTGACTAATTCAACACTACTTTGTGTTGATAATGCATGTTTCAAAGCTTCACCTGTCTTCACTTCTTTTATCCTTTAATTTTAAGTTGATTATTCATTATATCCTCCCTCCCAATATTGCTTGTTCTTTATCCTAATTTAATATTTTTTCATTTTATGATTGTGTAAAACATTATTGCAGGATATGAGGATTGGCAACACTCCTTTTCAAAGTGTAATGCCAAGTGGAAATGGCAGTGGTATTGCTGGGAACGCTGTGCCTAGCATGTTTGTTCCTCCAATAGGAGGACCTTCACCTCTCTCTACTAACCCTTTAATGAGGCCTCCTTATATGGGATCTTCAGATGCTACTGATCTCTCACCAGCTGAAATTTACTGTCAGCAACATGAAGTTACAGCAACGGTTGGTACTTTTATTGGAAGTTGTGTATGAAATTTAGTTCAGTATCTTAGTACAGATAGCATACAGACCAAGCTTTTACAAGACCTTGGTCATATTTGGTTTTATGATTTAGTTGTATCATATGTTGCAAACAATCAAGATGCTTCAAAATCAAAACTGAAAACAAAGCCTATCTTTGTTCATATATGTGTGTATGTATGTATGTATGTATGTATGCATGCATGTATGACATGATCTGCTTTTGACTGTTTGAGCTTCTCAAGGGATATTGAGTTGTCAGATAAACTGCATGGTTGTGGTTCTATTGTTTTATTTCCTTGTAGAATGACCGACTTTATTTTAAATTAATATTTCTTGTATATCTTTATATTTTCTTTACATCAATATTTATGTCTTATTGGACAGGGTGACAACATTCCACCTCCTTTCATGACATTTGATGCTACTGGGTTCCCTCCAGAGATATTGAGAGAGGTAAGTTTATTGTTCTGTTATATGGAATTGTATGCATTGGTGCTTCCTAGGAAAGAAATGGTTTTACTCCTTTTCCCCATTTTTTAACCTAAAATTTACTTTTAAACTTATCTATTTTCGCTTGTCGCAGGTGCGATATCTGCTCCAGAGCAGGAGCATATGTCGTACGCTGCACTGCTAATCTGCATTTGGCACAATTACAAGTGCAACTACTATCCTGATTTTTGGAGCCTGCAAAAGGGATGGTTGGAGCCTTTCTTGGGCATCTTCTATAAGGGTGGATGGCCCTCCATTCTTCAAATTTCTGTGTGACCTGGGATTTGTTGCTTATTGGCTCCGCCTCTTATGTCTTTTTTGCCTTTTTTAATTGCCTCAAGTTGCTTCAGTAAGCAACTATAACCTATGGGTCCTTTTTGTTTTTTGTTTGCTAAATTATCACAGTTGAATGCAATTTTGCGTTTTCTGAATCAAAAGGCATTGGATTTGTGCACCATTCATTGGTCTGATTGCTTCCATATACTCTCGTTTCAGATATATTCTGCTGGCTTCTCAAGTCCAACACCAATACAGGCTCAAACATGGCCTGTTGCACTACAAGGTAGAGACATAGTTGCAATTGCCAAAACAGGCTCTGGAAAAACATTAGGCTACTTAATGCCTGCCTTCATTCTTCTTAGACAGCGACGTAATAACTCTCTGAATGGCCCCACTGTCTTGGTTTTGGCTCCAACACGTGAACTTGCGACACAGATCCAAGATGAGGTTGTCAAATTTGGTCGATCATCAAGAGTCTCTTGCACGGTTTGTCTTAAGTGTTATCTCTTCCTTTTTGTTGAGTTTTAGTCTATTAATGTTTAGGGTAATCCTTTGGTGCATCTGTTGATTTCTTTTCCCTTTGCAGTGCTTGTATGGTGGAGCACCTAAAGCCCTTCAACTAAAAGAGTTGGACCGGGGAGCAGACATTGTTGTTGCCACACCCGGTCGGCTCAATGATATACTTGAAATGAAGAAAATTGACTTTGGGCAAGTTTCACTCCTTGTGCTTGATGAGGCTGACCGAATGCTTGACATGGGTTTTGAGCCTCAAATTCGTAAGATTGTGAACGAGATTCCACCACGCAGACAAACTCTCATGTACACAGCAACCTGGCCAAAAGAAGTAAGAAAAATTGCTAGCGATCTTCTTGTTAATCCTGTCCAGGTTAACATTGGAAGTGTAGACGAGCTTGCTGCAAATAAAGCTATCACACAGGTATTTTATTAGTGGCTATTCATTCAATCAAAATAGGTAGTATTTCTATTTTTATCTTGTTTTGTCAATACTTTGCAAGCTCAGAGTTACCAATTTGGTCCATTTTGTGTTCATTTTTATGATTTGCAAACTTCCTTGTATTTATTTATGTATTATATTCTATATCCAAATTTCCATTTCAGGAGTACTCGTCAATGATAAAAAAAGAATACTCCAAATCCAAATACTGAAATCTTGGTTAATACAGGCTCTTTTGTACTGATACAGTGATACTATTTCGCTTTACAATTCAATTTGATCTAAAAGCATCTTCTCTTTGGTCATTGCAATCTCTTTACCTCATTATGGCTATGTGTATCTTCCCTGTACGTCATCTTGTCTTTGGTTAATTTCCTAAAAAGACTGGGCCTTGGCACAACGGTAAGATTGTTGTGTTTGTGACCTTGTGGTCATGTGTCAAATAGGCTACACATGTCTGACCTTTTACCCAGACCTGACTACTGTTGGAACCTTATGTACCGAGATATTTAAGATGAAATCTGCATTTTACCAGTTTTTGGAGGAGGGGGAAATGTTGTCTCATTTAGTGCACTTTTCAAGTATGAGATAACGGTTCACTTTATAGAAAGGATATTGCAAGCATTATATTTCATTACATAAAAAATGCATAATCGCTTACAGAAATTAAAATACAGCCTGTTAATGTGAATGGCTTTTTTTTTCTTAATCGTCGTTTTCTAGGATATGTTTGTTGTGGCTTATTGCATTATCTATTGAGCTTAGGTCTGGTTGTATTCATGGATCTTGTATCCTGACTTTCATTTGCAATCAATTTCTCTTTGACTGAATTTACTGTAATATGTTCTGAATGAAGAACAATATTTTTGTTTTAAGCTTCTTGGTGACTTATATTCTCTTTTGCCTAACATATATGTAATTTGTAAACTGGCAGTATGTTGAAGTTGTTCCACAAATGGAGAAACAGAGGCGTTTGGAGCAGATCCTCAGATCCCAAGAACGGGGTTCTAAGGTCATAATATTTTGTTCCACAAAGAGGTTATGTGACCAGCTTGCTCGTAGTATTGGCCGGACTTTTGGGGCTGCTGCAATTCATGGTGACAAGTCTCAAGGTGAGAGAGACTGGGTTTTAAGTCAGTTCCGGACTGGGAAGTCACCAATTCTGGTTGCTACTGATGTTGCAGCTCGTGGGCTTGATATTAAGGATATAAGGTTAGCCTATTTGTGTTTGGAGTGCTTATACTCAAGCATACAAATCTTTTATGACTTTTGCATGTGCTAGATAATGATGTTCCTTTTATTTAGTACGTTGTGACCTTAGCTTTGTTTAGGAGTTGTGTGATGATGCATTGTAGTTGAATTTTGTGAATTTTCCATGATACAGGGTGGTGATAAATTATGATTTCCCCACTGGAATTGAGGACTATGTGCACCGTATAGGAAGAACTGGAAGGGCAGGTGCTACTGGAGTGTCATATACCTTTTTCTCTGAGCAGGACTGGAAACATGCAGGTGATTTAATCAAAGTTTTGGAGGGTGCTAATCAGCACGTGCTTCCAGAGTTAAGGCAGATGGCTTTGCGTGGGCCATCGAACTTTGGAAAGGATCGGGGTGGGATGAGCCGGTTTGACTCTGGTGGTGGTGGTGGTGGTGGGCGTTGGGATACTGGTGGTCGTGGTGGGATGAGGGATGGTGGCTTTGGCGGTCGTGGAGGTGGCATGAGGGATGGTGGTTTTGGTGGACGTGGCGGTGGCTTTGGGGGACGTGGTGGTGGCATGAGGGATGGCAGTTTTGGTGGACGTGGCAGTGGCTTTGGTGGTCGTGGTGGCATGAGGGATGGAGGTAGTGGGCAAGGTGGGAGAGGTGATTTCTTTCCTGGTAGGGGCAACAGGGGTAGAGGATCTGGTGGCCCTCGTGGTGGTCATGTTGGTTGGGGTAGGGGTGAACGTGGTATGGATGACCGGTACAACATGGATGGTCGTGGACAAGGTCGTGGACCTGGAAGGTTTGACAATAGAAGAGATGGTTCATATAAAGGTAGAGGCAGAAGTTATAGTCGTAGCCCTGAAAGAGTCAGAACATGGGATTATAGCAGTAGCAGCAGCAGAAGTCGTAGCAGAAGTAGAAGTAGGAGTTGGAGCAGGGGCCGTAGTCGAAGCCGCAGCTGGTCTCGTGGTCGTAGTCGTAGCTATAGCCGTAGTATTAGTCCGCGTCGTAACCGCAGTCGTAGCCGTGGTCGAAGTTACAGTCGTAGCCGCAGCCCCAGTTATGATAGGCGTGATAGGTCAGATCAACAACTTCCTGATCAAAAGGATCTCAAGGCACAGGGAGTAGGAACTTCAGATCCAAGAATACTTCACGTGTCTTCTGGTCCTGGCTCACAAGGGAATTCCTTTATGGGAACTGAACAAGTAGACAAGCAACCTGTTGTTAGTAGCACTGATCCTAATCCAGAAGCTGTAGCAGACCTTAGTCATCAATGAGCTTCTGATATTTAGAGCTTTAAAAGGCTTCTAACCTTTTGTCTTCTGAGTGGACTGGTGGTTATGTTAACCTTTTTCCACTTTTGTTTAAGATTGGCTTTACATGGTGATTACCTTATGGCAAGAGGTTCATTCGGGGGTAGTGGTGTAAGAAATTTGAGTGAACATTCTAATATGATATGCTTCAGCATTATTGAGTGAGAGTTGTTCAATGGGTAACACAGGTGGTTAATTTTGATCATTTGGTGAATTGTGATGGCTCATCAAGCTTATTTGCCAAGGGAACATGCAAATGTCTGGTTGGTTGAATTGGAGGGCATTATTTAATATTTTATATGTAGTATTAGTTTTGGAATTGGGATAAACAATTGTAACGGAATCAATTATTGTTTTGTACTAGGCTAGAGTTCAAGTCACCTGACTCGGGGGTTATTATTGTTTAATTTTTTGCCTTTCCCTTTTCTTTTCAGCTTTTTGCTAACGAGTGTAGCGCATTTGTAAAAGAATAAAAAAAAATTAAGTATAAAAGGATATTAAAATTGAAAACTTGATTTAGCAAATCTGATGTGTTAAAATGTATCTTTTAGAAGTTGGGTGTATTTCCAACACGACTTGATATTTAATTGTTTTTAAAATTGGCAAAGCAGTCATATATTAATATAAGGTACAAGAGGTACCAAGAGAGTGAACATAAGTGAGAGCCATAAGCATAGGGACTGGTTACCAAGTGTTCCCACACAACAACCATGCGTGAATAAGGGTAACCAGAACCAAAGAAAATATGGCATAAAAAAGATATGACCTGATTAAAACCCCACCCCACTGCCCTCCCCTTAATGCAAAATTTGCCTTCATCTGTCACACACTAGCCAACATAAACTTCACGCATTTGGTACACATAATTTTAACATTATACATTCCCCATCTCCAAATCACGAGGCTTCCTGTCTAGCTACTTCTCGAGGGATCCAATAAGCAACCTCCACTACAAGCAATCACCTCAACATCTACCCCAAGTGCTCAACAAACAGATTTTGCATCATTCACACCCGACTTACGCTACCCCCCAGCGTCAGAAGTTGTCTTTGTTTCCTCAGGTCTCATATCCGAGCACCATTGCCCCTCCCAAGAACTTATAAGGCAAGCTGCTATGTTGCTATTCCATTGAACGAACGAGAAAGTGAAGCTCGGGTTCATAGATCGAAGCCATGACCAAGCCAAAAAACTTGATATCTTGGACCATAACAGAGCATACTGCAGAATCATGATTGAAGATGACATCATTCCTCTTCTTCCAAACACTAAAAATAACTGCACTCCAAATTACCTTCCAAATGGATCTCTCCCCCTTAGATCTTCCAAACTCTTGAGTGTAACCAAAAATTATTTTGTATTGAATTAGGGAGTACAGTAGCAAAATCCGGTGAGACCCACTTGTAGCACTCAAGCCATATTCCTAACAAAATCACAAGGCAGAAAGATATGTTGAATTGTCTCACTTTGAAGTTGGCAAAACGGGCACAAGATATCAGAATTTTCCACCAAAATGCCTCTCCTCCTTAAGTTGTCCTTAGTCAAAAGTCTTCCCCTCAAGGCTCTCCAAAAGTAAAAACACAACTTTCGATGCTATTTTTAGCCACCAAACCTCTGCTAGAGTTTTATTTAGAGCCTCAAGTCGTTCCTCTTGAAACCGGGACAGGTATGGCGAATTTGAAGAATAGGCACCCAAAGGACTATCCACCAAAATCCAAGCATCAAATTCTGTCCTATGTACCTGCACACTTTCGAAAAGAATCGTTTGTTGTGAAATAAGCTCTCTCTCCCACTCAAATCCTCCGTCTAAACTCCCAACACCATCTATCACCCCTCCACATTCCCATATCACAAACCACCACCTCCTTTTGTTCCGATAAAAGTAAAAGCCTTAGAAGTAATTTTGCCAAACAATTACCTTCCAACCAAGTATCTACCCAAAATCTAGCTTTGTCTCCAATTCTCCACCGAATTCCTTTTTTAAACGAATTTTCGCTATTACTTCCTCCACAAACCTTCTTCAAATCTCTCCAGCACATGCTCTCCAAAGATATTTAATATTTAGTAACTACGTATATTATTCAAGTCTTTATTTTGCAAATAAAACTTAGATGCAGTTTCTGTTGTGATTTTATTTTTGTTTTCCAATCTGAATTGGAATATCAATGTGTTGATCAATGTAGGTTATTGAATTGCCATTCCAATTTCGATGGAAAAACAATACCATAACACAAAGAACTGGATTGGATCAGTTTGAATCGAGAAATTAATGGCCAAGAAGAGTGAAGTTTTTCTATTTTAAATTTTAAAAATGGATTTTCTTATAAAAGAGATGATTAGAAAGCTTCATAAAATAGTTTCTTATTTTATTCAGTTTTTGAAAAAAAAATACAATTGATTAATACTTAATTCCATTCGTAGGGCTCTCTTTCGGTCCCTTGCAAAGAAAAAAAATGTTCGAACAAAGTTTATGTTTCATTTTATGTGTGTACGTGAAGAGTGCAAGCCTACTAGTATGAGCAAGATGAGATTACCTATTTAACATTATCTGAACCTCTTTTACCTAGGAAAGAGTGTAATATCCTTAAAAATATATATATTTTATAATTAAATTATAATAATCATAAAAAGATAATTTTGATTATAATTAAATTATAAATATAAGATTTAAGAAGAAATTTTAAACTGAAATAAAATTTCTAGCAACGTAGGATTTTTTAGGATAAATCCAAATCATTAGTAAATATTTGTAAAGGACCACGTGGCATAAGAGGAAAGAATTAAACAAGATAAAAGCTTTAAGTAACCTTCACGTACCCATACCATTAAATGAAGGGAATATTAGTAATGATGATATTTTCTCCTAACTAAGTTACTTTCTAAGTAAATTCATTCTATCCTAACTAGATCAAGCAATATAAATACCACTAGGGATTCAAACTCTCGGCACAACAAATATCCAACTTTCACTCTTCATAAATCTTTTTGCCACCTTTTTTTTAGGTAACATCCTCCTATCTTAAAACTATTCCAGCAGTTCTCTAAACAGTCCATCAAATTTATTAAAAGTAGGCTAGACTTCAATCTTAAAATTAGAGATTAATTAAGATTAATTTATATACTTATTTGACCATATTTAAGCCTGTAGATTAATTAAAATTTTAAGTTTAAAATGTTAATTTTATAAATATGATATTGTGATTTCTAGAGAAGTAGGAACCTATAATATGTATATGTATATATATATATATATATATATGTGTCTATATATATAATTAAGAACACTAATATTTACGTGAATTTTTAGTAAGTTAATAATATATATATATATATATATATATATATATATATATACGTTAATAATAATTCTTGGTAATTAAAGGGTGAATAGCATAAAGAAACAATACATAGCAGGAAAATTGATACTGGAATGGTAGAATAATATATATGGGATATTTACGTACAAGCCTGGGAAACTCCGCACTACCGACATTATAAGGTACATAATTGGGAACCTCAACTTGTTATTTACCGACCTCAGTACCCTGCTACAAACTCTTGGAATCCTTTCCAAACTACCTCGGCACCTATATATATATATGTGTGTGTGTTCCAATTCCTTACGAAGCCATAACAGCTTTATCTCGGATATCTCGGCCTTTCCTTGTTACACCATTACCATGGCAAACTGCACTCAGTTACATCATCACTCACAACCATTGCACTTTGGCATTTTTAAAAACACGAACCATGCATCCAACCCGGCACTAGTGTAACTCGGCCATACCAGTCCGAGTATGATGCAGCCCATGGTGAACGGCCATACCCACAAGACCTGCAAAAACCGGCCTCCCTGCACCTCGGCTCTCAACATAAGCTCGGCATGACCTGCACATATCTCAGCCTTGCAACCAACCCGGCACCACCCAGAACAGGCAAACCCGGCTACCCACAGTGTTTGTAAGACTGGCCATAACTACCCCGGCATCCCCTCTAGTAACCGATGTTCAGACCCACGCCTACAAAACCAGTAACCAGACAAAAACAACATATCCCGGCTTCTATGCAAACCAGCTATGCCACAATTATCTCAGCCCTCTACTCACGTTGCACCCCGGTATGACCAAATTCATCTCACTTTTCAAACACTCCCTGCTACACTTCTAGTTATATTTCCATATCATCTCGGTTTTTCTAGTTAACGGCCCGGCAGAAACCTCGGCTCATACCATATTCAGCCACCCGCTCATGTATCTTGGGTTTCCATTGATATGCACGTATCAGCTGGAGTAATTCATCTCAGCACTTCTACTACCTCAGCTCCTATGTTACAAACTAGCTAATATTTCAAGCTACCTCGGCACTCCCATGCACCAACCATGCAGCCCGTAAATTCAGTTTTAGCTTGAATGTATGAACCACCAACTCGGCTGGCTATAAAACTTTAACTACACTTAGTTCACCTAGTTAAACTAGCTATGAAAATCTTATGTCGGGGCCTTTAAAAAACTGCAACCCCATATGTATCTCCAAGCTAAGTAAATAATCCACGCTACTTGTTTAGCTCCCTGTAATACCACCCAAAACAAAACACCTTTAATTGCTCAAAGCCATGCCACACAGTTCCTAGCAGAAGCATACGAGACATCCATGTTCCATTTATATATACATATATATATATATATATATATATCTATATAGAAATATATTTATAATATAAATAGAAATATATCTATATAGAAATATATATATATAAATCCTAATTGAACCTATGAAAATGAATATCCATACTAGAACAGTATTTAATATATATATTTATAATAATTAGATTATTCTAACCAGGTCTTGGCTATATGACATATATATATATATATATATATATATTAAACAATAGGATAACATTGGTGGCTCATAAATATTAAATTTATTTAAGTTGATTCAATTTTACATGGACATGGTATGAAATATTATCTACCTTGAAGAAGGGGTAATATCTCCCTTATATTATGAATGTTGTGAGATGAATAAGATTGATCTGGGTTTCAAGACCGGACCTATGATTTTATGAGAATGACCCGAATTTCAAATGCTGAAGACCGGGCCTATGATATTCAAGAGATCAGGTGCTAATACATAGAAATTCATGCATGATTAGCGTTAGACGGCTGCAGCATTCCTACATAATGTACATATGTAGAGGCCATGTGCACCTGTGACCATTTTCATTTCATGCATTCATACAATCATTGAAGCATTTCATGATTTATTAATGTGTTTGATGGATTAAATAAATATGATGATTTATTTATTAACCTATTAACACGTTTGGTGGTGTAGATTTGCCTACTGAGAAATTTATTTCTCACTATATTTATTTAATATTTTATTTTAGATGGTTTTAATCATACTATTTCTTGACGCACTGGATATTGCATGGTATGTGGATGAAGTCAGAAACTGTTATGTAATAACCATGCAGCCTGTTCTACGTGCTCATATTTACTTCGACGTCCATTTTCAAATCTCTGTGTTTAGCGAAGATTTTAATCCAGCCGATCCGTTTCTTTAATTTACTCCCATGTATCTGAATCCAGTCACAGACCCTATAATCGTACTCAGTGAAGAGGATAGTACCGAAGACCATGTTTAAACGAGGGGGGGTTGTGAACTTTGTAAATAAATAAAAATGTTTGAAGTACTATGAGACAATATAGAGCTAGTATGGAAATGATGATAACGTAAAATAGAAGAAGCATATAATGAAATAAGATATATATATAGTTCCTTTTAATTTTAATCTCTTCTGTTTTCGCTTAAATTTCTATTGAAAGACAAAAGAATAAAATAACGATAAAATGAAATAAAGAATCAAATAATTAATTAAATTAAATAAGGAAAAATTTGTTTGGATGTTACAAAGAGTATTAGAGGCGTGTTGATAAATACACATAATTGGAATGGTGGGAAAGATATTTATGGGCTGAGCCAAAGCAAGGCACATAGTCCCTTTTTGCACCAAGTGCTTCCGAGAATCACCTTAATGTTGAGGAAAAAGCATCCACTTTCTCTTTCTCTTTGCTTCTTGGTGCACCTTCGTCGTGAGCACTGGATTCATTCTCATAAAAGTTCCCAATTCTCCTCATGATGGGATTTTCAAAGTGTGTGTGGTAGCCTCTGCACCATAATAATAAGCATGCACTAACCAAATCACCAAGCGACGTGTCAAAATATAGATGTTCTATTAAAGTACTTCTTCAGCATGCTTCTTTAATTTTCGACACACAATTTGCATACACGTGTTACTTTATATATATATATATATATATATATATATATATATATATATATATATATATATATATATATATATATATCCCCCTTGCTGGTTAAAGCTACTCTCGTTTTATTTTACACACATTTTTAGTTTTGTCACACTACTCAGGTGTTGACACATGCATGCACTCGTAATGTGCAAGAAGCTTTATATATTTCTCGTAACATACCAACTTTCTCCAGTTAAAAATGCCTAACTATCTACTATATCCTGCAAATTCTATCAAAGTACTTGAATGATCAAAGGTGCCGTAGTTAAGGGTAGTTTTTGCTATATTACTTGCAAGTGGAATTAATAAGTATATATATATATATATAAAACAAGTGTCACTGTTGAATATTATCACAAAAATAATAATAAAGATTTGGATCTTTATTTTGAAAGAATTCAGGGAGGATCCATCATTTTTTAATTCAAAACATCAAAACATATATGTTGGTGTTGATTCAAACTAAGTAACATTCATGATGTTGATTCAAGCTATGTAACATTCATCCTTCACTGAAAAAATATAGTAAACAATATTGAGAGTTAAGAAAGACTACTAATATGTTCAAAACATCAAAACTTTATAAATAAGTTTAATGTCTAAAGCATAAAAACTTTGATGTCCTGATAAAAGAAGAAAAGAAACAAAGTTTAATGCAAGACTTTTTTTTGTCAGTCTCATTACCAATTACGTGATCGATTTTTTTAATTCAGTCTCCAAAAAAATCAACAAAAATCAAGTGAAAAACATCATAATTAGAATCATTTCCATGACATGCAAATTTAGTCTCCAATTTTTCTCTTTGATTTTAGGAGAATTTTGGTAAAGAGCAAACAAGATGTTTTGGACCTTTTGGTGTACAACAAATATATGATCAATGATCTTTATTGTCACAATGATAGTACTTATAAAATAAATAGTACATGTTTACAACATTTTGTTATTATGTCCACCTTATATATTTTTTCAACATTTCTCCACTTTCGTTGGGAAAAAAGTGTTTTTGTGATTACCCTACAGACAAGATTTCTGCAACATTTATGACAAGGTCACAATTACGTTTACTAACTCAAGATTATTCATAAACATTTGGTCATATGTTGTTGCATTCACTTTAGGAAATAAAATAATATCAGTTAGACGATAAAATGATACTCATGATTTTTCATTATAAGCTTATTATTTTGTTTCAATACAAGGAGACAAGAAATTAGTTTAGAATATTATTTTTGAAACCTATAATATTACTACTATATGGACATATTAGACACATGAAAAGTAGAATTTTTTTTTTACCTCTCTAATATATCCTCATTAGTTACCGTTTCTCCACCAGTTTAAGTTGAGAATTAATATTCGATATTGCAATGTTATACTTATGATTTTAAAATCTTGTAAACACAAAAGAATCCGATTTTTTTTATTGAAAAGGGAAAGCAAATGAATCTGATTATGTATGTATGTGTCTCTCTTTCTCTCTCTCTCTCTCTCTCTCTCTCTAGCTCTCTGATCATATCTCTCTTTTAAACACTTCAAAAGAAGATTTAGGATTTTCATTGTAAGATATTCAATAATTATCTTTAATGCTTCTTTAAGGAGGTGACATTTTTTTAATTACTTTAGGCTTATCTTTATTAGATATTTGGTTCCTTTCTTTAATAGTACTACCAAGACCATTTGCCTTTAAATGAGTACTAGCATCTAAGATTCAAAATAAATAATTCTTTCCAACGACATCAAGAGCCCAAATTTGAGTTCAACAAAATTTGACATTCTGTATTATCATAAGATAATACAAGTTATACAACATCCACAAAGAATAAAGGTGTATCATTTAAATAACAGCTAACATCAAACAAAGATGTCTGTAAAAAAAAAAAAAAAACATCAAACAAAGATGAAGAAAATATTTCTTCTTTTGTGTCTGTGATAAGCAACAAAGAACATTCCACATGCTTGGACAGAAAAAAGAGGAAAAAAAACTTCATAAATATGTAAATGCTTCACAACACAATTGTTTGAGTCATGCTAATATTAATTATGTTAATTATAAGAAAAATTCAAATAAAAGAAAAAGTATAGAGTAGAAAGAAAGATGTATAGAAGAAAGATTGTGAAGAGATGTGTTTAATTTCTTTCTTTCTTTTTATGTGTGTTTAACTTCTTTAACATGATAAATATTTATACATATAATAAGTAGAAGTAGAAGAAAATAAGAGAAATCTTAGAAAATCATATTATATACATTTTTATAATATTTTCTTAAAAACACATTCTTATTCTTATTGTTAAAAGAAAATAATCATATTATATCCTTACCAGGAGAAGTGAATTCAAATTTAACAGATGATGAATATTTATAAAACAATAATTTTTTGACAGAATTTATAACAACAAATAATAAATTATTTAATTTTTTGTTTCTAGATGTTGCTATCCTAATATTTTATTCTTTGAATTTGTAAGATGCTTGCTGATTTTGGACTTTGAAATTATACTCATGTATGACCCCTTCCTAGATTTATTAAACCGTTAAAGAAAGCGAGGGAATCATACACCCGTTTTCGGCTACATTGGGGGGTGAGGCGATGCTATTCTCACATGCCGTTTTCTTTCCAACTACGACCGCTCCAACCATCATCTCGAATTCCATTGTCGGTGGAGAAACCCCAAGGGCATAATAGGAAAAGAAAAAAACTCCAAGGCCAGCATTGGACAGTGACGACAGCGAGGGTAACGCTATCAGAATGCGTGCGCATCAAGCTGCCAAAACGACGGCATTGGCATTTACGAAGTCGCGTTTTGGTTGTATCCGAAGCGGCAGAGGGGCGTTTAGGTAAATTATTGAAGCGAAAAGCAAGGAGAAATAGCGAAACGCTTCGTATATCTTCACTACTACTACTACTACACTTGGTTTCTGGTGGTAGTATTTTTTGTTACGCACACACCAAAACGGCTCTCTGGCAAGCAAAAAGCTTCGCCGTTTCGGTTCGCGCTTTAGGGTTTCGCGAAATGTGGCACGAAGCCGCTACTTCTTCTTCTTCGCTGTTCGCTCTCTCCAATTCCAATTCCCCACCGCGCTCTTCACCAACCATGCTTTGATATCCGGCTTCCTCTTCTCCTCTTCGGGTAATTTCATCGCTCTCTCTCTCTCTCTCTCTCTCTCTCTCGGTTAGTTCTCTGGCTGTTCTTATCGAATATTGTGTCAATTGTTAAGTCGAGAATGCTTGTTGCTTTCGTGTTTTTTTTTTTTTTTGTGGTTTTGTTGCGGAGCGCTTGATTGTTGCTTGTGGGAACTGAGTTTCTCGCTTCAGTGTAGGTTCTTCGGCGGTTGAATTTTCGTTTCTTTTTTTTTTTCGTTGTGAATTAATGAAATTGGTGTGTTAGTTGGTAAGACACTGACTGTATTTTGATTTTGGAGGTCTTGTTGTACTGGCTGTAGAAATGACTGAAGTTTAATTGTGTGTTAGTACATAGCTCCGTTTAGGAAAAAAAATTAGGGATGTGCGTTTAGAGTTCGATCTGGTTAGTATCAGATACGTGACGACACCGCTAGCGTATGATGAAATTTAATTGTTATGATTGATATAGTGATGTTTGAGCACAAAAAAAATCAGAGGGAGTAATGAAATCTTTTTGTTGTTGGTGCTGTTTCTACAGTATTTGTGGTTTAATATAGTCCTCTTGGCATGTTTCTGTTTGTGGCTCATTTGTATTGTTAGGTTTCACAGTATCAATCCTCAGGTTAAGAAGCTGTTTGCAAGTGGTTTCTATATACTATTGTTTTGGTTATCTCTTGTTAGTTGAGGGACACCTTGGTTATAGTTTCTAGTGTTTTTATATCTCGTAATAATTTGTAAATTATGTGTGCTTATGTTTCGTTTACGTGACAGTGGTGGCAGTTCTGGTATGGAAGTGTATGATGTTTCTGAAACTAGAAACCATGATGCAGACATGGTAAATTTGTATAAAATTTTGTAATTTATGTTCTTTGAGCTCTTGATGTTTTGGGATTCCATTAATGATTTGAATCATTTGTGTGTATCATCATCACTGAGGTAGCATTATAGTCAATAATTTGTCTAACATTTTGACTTTAGACTGAAGGTGCTGATTTAAATTCACACTTCACGAGCCCAAATCTTGAACAATCTGAGGTCATGATTAACGAAGGAGCCCCTGAGTTTTTTGTTGACCAGAACATGTATTACCCTGCTGCCACCAATTATGGGTATTACTGCACAGGTAAATTTAAAAGCACCATATTGCTATGTTTATTTTGACAGTGCATAATATTGATAATCTGTTATTCTCTGTGTTTAGGATTTGAAACACCCGGGGAACGGGAGGACCACCATAGGATTTTTGGTGTAGATGGTCCCAATATTCAGTTCACGGTAAGTTTAACCTCTGTTTCACTCTATCCTAAGTTGGGTCATGGCTGATTTTCATGTTTCTGTTTTATTTTTCAGGGTGCACAAAATGAAAGTTTTCCATATGTATATTATAGCTATGGATATGCACAGTCTCCATACAATCCATACAATCCTTACATTCCTGGTGCTATGATTGGAGCTGATGGCTCATTTGGAGGAGGACAACATTTTTATACCCTCCCCAATTATCAAAGTCCAGTTTCTGCACCTGGTTATATTCCCCTTGTTCAACCTGACAGTTTTTCTGATAGTTCTGTGGATTCCTTTTTTGGAGCCAGTGCTTCTGTCAGTAGTCCTGATGGAAGAGGTTTGAAACATAAGTTCAATTCAGCTTCTGATAACTTTTCTAGGAACTCTTCAATTTTTTTATCGAATCAGGCAAGTTCCTTGACCAGGGTATCAGAAAGGCCGAGAGCTAATGATGGGAGGAAGCAAGATTTGACACATGCAAGTGTTTCTGGGAGTAGTTTTCTCAATTTAGCTTCGCCAGCTGTTCATCAGGTAGTAGTTTTACCCTTGTTTAGATTACATTTGAACTGTTGTCCTGAGCATTAATGCAGATTGTTAAATGAGTATCAACATTTCGGAGTGAAATTAGTTGCTACTACTATAGAATTGGTCAAAGTTTTCCTAGACCAAAGTGTTTTTTTTTTTTCATAAGTACACCTGTGGAGACAATGACTAGATGAGTATTAGTTTGTGGCCTTTCAGAAGATCTTCATATAAATAAAACCTAGTGCTAAATTTTTGTTCATGATGTCTGGTGGTTTGATAATTGATGTGGGTTTTCCTCTTTCAAAATGTTACTTTTTTGGAAAATTGTTTAATTGTTGTACTTTTCTGTTTTTGTAGGATAGAAAATCTGGTTCTTCATTTCAACTTGTAGTTACAATTTCTATTGGGAATGTTATGTCCCATCATCAATTGAAAATAGCTTCTTCAAATACTGAATTTTCTGATTTTTGATCTAATGCTAATTGACAGTCTGCAGTTGCTAAACTTAGGCCGAAGCTTCACATTGGCAAAGCAGTACCAAATGGTGGAAATGGGAGCTCTGATGTATTGGGTGAGCAAAATCGAGGCCCTAGAGTTGGTAGATCAAAACATCAGCTGCCTGTGAAAGGCTATACAACCATGGCAGGAGATGGTAATGAACAAGGGAAAATTGTCATTTATCCTGATCAATATAATATGGAGGACTTTCCCCTTGGCTATGAAAACGCAAAGTTTTTTGTTATAAAATCATACAGTGAGGATGATGTGCACAGAAGCGTTAAATATAATGTGTGGTCATCAACACCTCATGGAAACAAGAAGTTGGAGAATGCTTATGAGGATGCAAAGAAAATAGCTGCTGAAAAGTCTGAAGTGTGCCCTATTTTCCTATTTTTTTCTGTGAGTGTTCATTATCATGATATGTTCAATGAGTTTTGATCCTGGTTCCTTATAATTTATATATTATTTCTATTCTCTATTATCTATGTGCAAGCTAATGACACTGACTTTTCTTTTATAATGTTGCTTTTTTAATGCAGGTTAATGCAAGTGGGCAGTTTTGTGGGGTTGCAGAGATGGCTGGTACAGTTGACTTTAGCAAGAATATGGACTTTTGGCAGCAAGATAAATGGAGTGGAAGCTTTCCTGTGAAGTGGCACATCATAAAAGATGTACCAAATCCAAATTTTAGGCACATTATACTGGAGAACAATGAAAATAAGCCTGTAACTAATAGCAGAGACACACAAGAGGTATATATTATTTCTGCTCCGATTTTTTTAATGTTTTGAAATCGCAGGTTCTTCTGTTAACATTTTACATTCATGTAAGTTATTACATGAGTAGAGTTGCACTGAGCCTGTTCTGTTTAAAACAGATTGCCGCAATTTGTCTGATGTACTGTTCTGTTATATCAATTGTAGAGTAATCAGATAATTGTTGGTCTACACTCATGGTTCATGAATGCTTGGATAACTGAAGTGTTGGTGATGGAGTTAAGTTTTTATTTGAGTGAAATTTCTTGACGAATTGAAAGCAAAAGTAAAAAATTATGTCATTGCATTCATTTTTTATTGGTAGATTTGATTTAACTATCTCACTACTGAAAGTTAATATTATTTAATAATTGATATTAGGATGTGGTGGTTGTTTGAATGGGTGAAGAAGTGTAGTGTGCATGATTTCTGACATGAATTTATTCAATTGAACTTGGTGAATTGATGTACATCACATTTTATAACTGTTTTAATGCTGGATTAAACTATTTTTGTACAGTTATGGTTTTATTTTGAATTCAATAAATGTAGCTTGTTATCCTTTATGTTTATTTTATTGCTTAAACTTGTTACATTGATTATTTAATGTCCCTTACTTATTTGCAGATAATGTATTGGAAAGGTTTGGAAATGCTGAAAATATTCAAAAAGCATACATTGAAGACATCTTTGCTTGATGACTTTATGTACTATGAAAACCGTCAAAAGATCATGCAGGATGAGAAAGCAAAGTTGCTAATCAAGAGTTTTGATAGTCCAATATTTGCACCAGTATTAGAAGCTCCCCAAAAGTTGAATTTTTTTGTTGATGTACCAACAGACAATTATGAGAAGAATTTGAAGCCCAAGGATGATTCTGATGGCTTGAAACAGATTTCAGTTTCAAGTCCTGAGCAGATTGTTGGTAATTCTGATATCACTAGCATCAAGCATGTGGATGATGAGAAAGCTGAGAAAATTGTTGTTGATAAAGAAGATATTTCTTGTATCTTAAAGATTGGTTCAGTCACTATTGCCCCCAAACAAGTTGAGGCTAAGCAATCCGTCAGCAATGGTAATAAAGAACCAGTTGATGTTCTTACAGTAGGCTCGATGCAGGTCAAAGTTCATGGGTTTGCTTCGTCTTCTGGTTTCTTGAAGGTTGGCAGTACCGCATTTGATGCAAGAGCATTACAACCGGTAAAAGGAGATGCTGCCGTTAAAAGTGGATCACAACGTTAAATTTTGCTTTGCTTTGCATTTGAGGCACATCTGATTTTAGTCTTCTTTTGGTAAAAGATGGATTAATTGTTTGCCCAATTGTATTGTACTGTTGGGAAGTGGAGTTTCTTTTTGATCGTTTTGTTATTTCCCATTTCATTTGCTAATGATGCTTCGGTACAAGGCTGTTATATCGTGGGTGTTAGAGCAGTGTTGACTGTGTTGACATCTAAAGCTTCTATAGGATAGTTTAACCGTTATTTTTTTTTTGTTGCTTTTCGCCTGTCGTTGGTCAACATGAAAGGGGTGAGTCTGTTCATCCAATTTATGTCGATAAATTTGTCAAAACTTGTCACATTCGTTGATTGAGTCATAGCTATATTAACAAGATTTCATTTCTATTATGTTGGTGTGAATGTATTTTATTCTGATCTGGTTAAGGACGGGAGAATGTAAGAAATGATTAAACGAGCTTTTTAAGATTACAGAATACCTGTATTTGGTTTATTTAATCTCAATCTGTTATGCCGTCTAATCTATGGTGGAATCTGTCAAGTGTATTTTATTGGAAATGTTCTATTTTTTGTTGGTGAAAAGTAATGTTACATTCTTTGATGGACAAATTGTCGTTTCATTGGATGATTTGTTGTTTATTTTTTATCAAGTTTTCTTGAATTAATTAAAAAGTTGCACGCCCCTATTTGTTGCTGGGTAAAGTGTAATACTGATGGGACTTCTAAACGCTCTCCGGGAGGCTCAGCTGGCTGCAGCGGGATCTATAGGGACAGCAGTGCTGCAACCTTGGGAGGTTTCTTAAGGGTGTAAAGCACGCTCTTTTTGCAGAATTATTTGGAGCCATATTAGCTATTGAAATTGCGTTTAAAAAGGGTTGGCGTAGTTTGTGGCTAGAGTGTGACTCTTTGCTAGTCGTTCAAGCTTTTTCTTCTGACTCAATTGTTCCTTGGGTTATTAGGAATAGGTAGGAAAATCTTATAGTTATGACTAAAAGTATGTGTTTTGTAGTGGGATACATCTACTGTGAGAATAATACTTCTGCAGATAGGTTAGTCTCTCATGGTACTCTTCACATGGCTTTTTTTGACGGGACCTCCCGCCATCTTTCATTTCTTAGCTGACTTTTTGTAGTTATTTCTTTGGAAAAAGAATTAATATAATACTTTTTTAATAAAAAATTATAAATTAGGGATTGTTTTGAAACTATTTATAAATATGGAACTGTCATTGATGTATGATTTCGCTGCAGGAATTGGTGGTGATATTGATTATATAAACTTCAAATGGTTATAATTTTTTATAGAAACGTTCGATCGAGACGTACGATATGTTAAAACGCTTGAAATTAAGAGAAGAAGGCTTGAGCAAATATCCAAAGGGGATTTGGTCAAATTATTTTTCCAAAAAATGCCTCTAAGTAGGTCAAAATTAGGATTTAGGATTCAATTATTCAAAAATTTTCTTTTTTTTCTACTTTTTTAATTATTTAATTAGTTAATTCATGCTATTTTTTTATTTTTTTAATTACTTCTCTTAATTTCAAGCCTTATATCGTACGTCTCGATCGGATATTTTTATCAAAATCAATTTCCAGAATTCTATCGTACCTAGTTTTTGAACCACTGCATTAAACTAGTTGAGTTCCTAAACTAGTTTAATTAGCAAAATCAGTTTTTGAACTAGTTCAACAAAAATCACGCAATCGTGTAAATGCTATCTAAAAATCGCACAATCAATTTTTGGCATATATAGGGCTCAAACACGTCCAAATTGGACGTGACTGAACACGCCTAATTTGGACGTGTTACCCCATGTGTCACGTCTAAATTAGACGTGTTTGACAGCCTCATATTTATAGATAGTTTCAAAACAGCCCCAAATTTATTATTTTTTATTAAAAAAGTATTATATTAATTTTTTTTTGCCTTATTTCTTCTTATTAATATATTTTTGACGGGCTGTTGAGTGTGGGTGGAGGGGGTCTTTACCCTTGAAATGCCTAATTGTAGTTTTGATGCAAAAAAAGAAGTTTGAGAGTAGTTAAATGTGCCTAGTGATTAATACTAACCATATATTAATAATTGTACACAATTACATTTAGAGTTTAATGGTGATAAACAGATTATTTTACATTCTTATTTAATCATATATAATCATAAATATTGTGAGATAAAATTAAAATTTAATGTCTAAGTATTGACAATATAAAAATATTGTGATAAATTATGTAAAACATTTTACATGGTTAGTGCAATCCTTTCTTTCATAAAATTAACTATACTTGCCCACGCGATTAAACATGTGCTACATAAACGCTGGGTGAAAACCCTTAGCGATATATTTGACGCTCTTAACATATTGCTTTGTAACATTTTGTACATTTCGTACTATAAAGCTGTTCTTTAATTTTGAAAAAAAAAAGTCTACATGTACAAAATGTCATCATTTGACAAAGGATTTGGTTTGGTTTGGGTTGCATTCCATTCAAAACATTTATAATAACAAGCCTACTTTTGTTTCTTTTCCGCAAAATCCCAAATTAAATCTATCCTGTCAAGTTTAGTTAGTCTCAACAAATTGATTAATTTGATATTAAGATCACTTTTTGGAAGTGGCTCTTGTATAAGAGGAAAGAACAATTAGTGATCTTCTTCTTCATGGAGTATTAATCCTTTGCTCTGCTTTTCCTTACATAGATAGGATATATTACTAGATCCTTTTTGTGATTATCATCATATATCATTCTGGTTAGTGGATAGGCTTTTTGGATGTAATATTGCAGCTTGTATACAGACTTGCTAACTTCGTTTGTGTGTGTGTGTGTGTATATATATATATATATATATATATTATACCTTTGCCTTTGAAAAAAAAAGGGTACAATAATACTGTTAGGTCCGGTTAGCTAAAGGGAAAATTTTTAAAATTCGAAGCCAAGGCCTAATTAAGGTTCTGAGAAGCCGAGTGTCACAGTGAGTCTACAAAATTGAGATTGGCTTCAATTAGAATTTGGAATATATCAAAGGCAATCATCAAATATGCAATTATCAAAGAAAGGATCTGCCAATTAGTCAACGTCCATATTGTTGGCATTGCCAATATAATGTGCTTCCTGACTTCATCTAAAAGAATAAAACTACTTTCACGTGATTTGTGATGAGTTGAAGTAAAGCGTGAGAATTAAGACTTGTGCTAGACAAAATAATTAGTGACTGAAAGTGATGTCACCAATATTACTCTCTATTCTTAGTTTGTAAAATTTTACAAGGAAGAGTGGGTAGTCTTGTGATTAATTTGAGAGCCTCCATGTAGAAGAGATTTATGCAAAATATCTGATTTTGCATGTCTTGTGAATAAAACTCTGATTTGATCCATAACACAGATAAGTGAACCGTTGGGAAAGCCTTGAGATAACTAAATATCTATTTGTATGGATAGGATTTATTTAGCTTATTTTTTTTGTGATAAGTTCCAATTCAATATGTAATCTGTAGAACAAATCATTATAATTTTAGCATGCAAATTGACAAATATATAAAAACAATGAAAAATGCAAATCCGTATTTGATGTCTCTTTATTCTTCTCTCACAAATTTTATGAACCAAATCATACATTGGGAGAGGTATACCAAACTCGTGAATATTAAATAAGAGAACTGTGTGCTTTCCATATTGAGTTATCGTAGTACATGCTAGATACAACATGCGTTATTATTTCTGGAAATAAAAGAAAATGATGTTTTCCCAACACGTAATAATAATATTAAGAGAGGATGAAAACTTGATAAGGCAATTAGGTCGATCTAGGCTAGAAGACAAGGATATCATTATCAATTGGTAAGTGTCTAAGTGATAAACAATAATAGGGGGGGCTAGCTGGTGTACCATCTTGATTTTTTATTGAAAGTCCCAGACATTAATGACTCATTCTATGAGTTAAGTTTAGCTAATGCTCCATAATAATACGGGTTAGGCATTACATTAAATATCAACGTCTTCATGTATTTGGTTTTGTCTAGCTATCCATCCATTCCTAATACCTCTTGATAAAATTAGAATGTCCAAAATGTCAAAAAAGAATTGGTTCAATGAGCTTTAGAGGAGGAATAATAATCTAGTGAACTTAATACCATGTTTCGAATTTTTTTTAAAAGAACAAATTTGAGAAATGATGATAATAGTAGACCAAAAGATCAATTAAATCTTTTTTTAAAATCTAATGTATAAAATATTTACGTGAAGTGAAATCTATGTACTTGTATACCTATACCTAATGGTATATTCATGATGTTTTCCTATTCATTTTGCAAGGTGACACCGTTCCCATTTTGCATTCATAGAACTAGGTGCAAAACGAGTGTTACATGCATAAAAATATTAAATTAATCGATACCATCAAGTTGTACACAAAAGAAAAACCCAAAAACATCAAGGCCAAATTCCAAACGACAAGAATTTGTTCTCTAGATCCGATGAGATACGCAGTCATATATACATTGAATTATCAAATGTAGGCAATGTTTCTAAAATTCGCAAAGGATACCTCTTCTAACATCTATTTGAATAGTTGTTCGTTATTTTGTGGTAAACTAGTCTCTTTTATATCGTTATATATAATTTCTTGGAAGCACATCTTTTTTTTCGATACACCTTGTAAGCACCTCTAAATCTAAGGTGATATATAATATCTGATTCATTTGGGACTTGTTAATTTATGTGGTTTCTTCGTTTTATCTAGTAACACAAAGGTAGAATTCACGTAATGTTATTCATATTTTTATCATTCTTTTAATAATTGAGAGAGAGATAATTGATGACAAAACATAGAAAAAGATAAGAAAAAAAGAGAAAAATATCAAGTAAAATAAACGATGTAACAAAAAGATAAAAGTATTATAAAAAGAGAATATTTTTGTTTGAAAACTGTATGAAAAGTATAGGTTAAAATGCTGTATTGTTAAGATTTTGATATTATTGTATAATGTTTTTAGTTTCACCATTTATACATAAAATATTTAGAGCGCTGTTAAATGATATGAAATAATTTATGACGAATAATTGGCGAACCCAAGTATTTAAAATTCATTAGTTGATTGAAAATTTAAAATAAAAAATGGAAAGTATTTAGCAAAAACCACGCTAAGCTAATAGTGTAACAAATTTAGTCGAATTTCCTCTCAGTCTAACTTTTTTCAAAAATTTAACGCGGCATGCGATACTGGATATAATTTATTTATTTTTTTATGAATTTAATGAAAATAGTGTAAAGATTCATTTTTAATAAAATCATTCAATTTATAATTTTTAAGTAATACTTATAAGTAATAAGTAGTCATCAATAGTTATATAAAAAGTGTTCAGTTATTATCATGTGTTTGTTGGCCGAACAATTTTTCAATTTTCTTTATTCACTCATCAATAGTTATATAAAAACTATCCAATCATTATCATGTGTCTGCCAAATAATTTTTCAATTTTCTTTATTCACTCAATTACTCTTTTTTCTTCTTTAGTAACCGTGCATTACACCGGAACCAATACTAATTTGTAAGAAATTTTAATCAATAATACAAAGTATAATAAAGTGAAAATACAAAACAATCATGTAATTTGAAATGCAACATCTCATCTCATTCCACCAAAACCATACCATACTGTAATTTCACTAACTCTCTCTCCCTTCATTTTCAGCACTATCATACTCATACATTGCTCTTTTGCTATGACTATCGACCTTACTTTCTCCAGTTTTGACCCACATTGTCGTTTTTGTACTTTTCATTCACTACATGTTTTTGAAGCATTGCCTATTTATTGTGACTTGTGATTTGTGTTATATATTTCTTTGCGCCAGAATAGATGAAGCAACATTGCATTGTTGTGTAGTGTTGCCACTGGGGTACCATTGATGGGGTTTGTTTGCATAAATCTTAATTATGTGTAATTGCTTGCTGATTTTACCATAGGTGTGTAGCCATTGTTCTTCATTCCTCTGTTGTTCATAGAATATGCATGGTAACAGCCAAGATTGAGTGATTTACACTGATGTACAGTGCTGTTTCTGCAAATCTAACTGCTGTTAAAGCATGAAAAAAATATAAATCCTGGTAAAGTTTTGATTTTTGGTCATAACTTCTGGTTAAGAAACAATGGAAGAGACATTTGTTCCGTTTCGTGGAAATAAAAATGATCTTCAAGGGAGATTGATGTGTTACAAGCAAGACTGGATTGTTGGTCTCACGACAGGCTTCAGGTACACCTTTCTTATGCTAGGAAAGATTTAACTTATTTTCTTAGGATAGTGAATTTTGATAGAATGAAATATGCTTGAATGAAGACAGAAAGGTTTTGGTTTAATTCATTTTAAGTATTCCTTTAAATTACTGCACTTGTAAGCTTTTCCTGGTAACTTCATACTTCTCTTGATTGGAATGCTAACTTGGTGCTTGAACTGCTGTTTCTCAGGATATTAGCCCCTACCACTTTGCATCAGCAATTCCTGTTATTTCAGTTGGAGAACAGTTGGAAAGAGACACGGGTACACTCATATCCCATACTTGGGTTTTATCCATGTTTGGAATTTTTTATGATAAGAAAGGTAATTAGATAAATGAAGAGATAGCGATATAGTTCACCTCAAATTTGATTTACTGTGTTCCAACAATTTCCAGATGGAGTACTCACTGCAGTGCAAACATTAGCATCTACTGCATTGTGTGGAATTATACACTCTATTATAGGAGGCCAGCCTTTGCTGATTCTTGGAGTAGCAGAACCAACTGTAATTATGTATACATTCATGTTTAACTTTGTGAAAAGTAGACCACAATTGGGTTCAAAACTCTTATATTCCAGCTGGAAGTATTCCAAAAGGAATCCCTAGGCGTCTCTTCAGTCCAAATCCATGGTCCTCTGGTGCATCTGAAAACTGGACTGTCATAAAGGCATGAGTAGTTAATATTTCCTAATTATTTTATATTAGGAAATATGATGATTAAATTTCTCTTTAATTTTTTATATTCTCAGTTCTTCCATGGAAATTCTGATGTCATATTCAAAATATCAACAGGACATGCTGAATGTGCCAGTTCTCTATATTATTGGAGCCTTTATTCCAGCAACAATGATTGCTGTGCTTTATTATTTTGACCATAGTGTGGCATCTCAGCTTGCTCAGCAGAAAGAGTTCAACTTAAGAAAGCCCCCTTCCTTCCATTATGATTTGCTTCTATTGGGATTTATGGTACATGATTCTCCTTGCTCTTTTTTATCCTTTGCTTATATAAAATTGCTTTGGTACTTTGCCTTTTTTCCAATGCTATTTGTTTTCCCTTTGGAATTTGAGATGACATTGTATATGGCCTCCTGATTTGTTTGTAAACTGAATGTGATCCTTTATTGTGACACATTTGATATGTTATATTAATGACAGGTTATAATATGTGGTCTAATTGGAATTCCTCCGTCAAATGGTGTCATTCCACAGTCTCCAATGCATACCAAAAGTTTAGCTACATTGAAGCACCAGGTAGACATTAATTACAAATGCAGATTTCTTGTTCTCTCATTTTATAGAACTTTACTGTGACAAATGTTGCCAATACACTTTCATTACTACAAACTTTAGTGGACCTAGAACTTGGAAGTAGAAAGTGGAAGCAGAATATATAATAATTACTTATGTGCTGCTGCTATCTTCATAGTTACTTTTGGGTGATTTTCAGTTACTTAGAAACCGGCTTGTTGCAACAGCACGAAGTTCTATGAAAAAGCTAGAAAGTTTTGGACAAGTATATGGAAGTATGCAAGATTCTTACTAGCAGATGCAAACTCCTCTAGTTCACCAGGAACCTTCCGCACAGGTACGTGGAGGTTGTGGTCATTTTATCACTCTCCCTTTTCCCTTTCACCTATATGACATGATCACTGATAACTGTTATCTGGCACATAATTCCTAATTTCTGCTTTATGTTTTGAAAGTTCCCTATTCTAAAACTGATGCAATTAGAATCTTCCATCATGTTATCATCAACCCTTGCCTCAACTCTTTTTGACAGGGACTTAAAGAGTTGAAAGAGTCAACTATTCAATTGGCGTCAAGCATGGGGAGTATATATGCTCCAGTTGATGAGTCAGTATTTGACATTGAGAAGGAAATTGATGACTTATTGCCTGTTGAGGTCAAAGAACAACGTGTGAGCAACGTGCTCCAATCTTTGATGGTTGGAGGATGTGTAGCAGCAATGCCTTTCCTGAAAATGATTCCAACTTCTGTACTTTGGGGCTATTTTGCTTTCATGGCCATTGAAAACTTACCTGGCAACCAGTTTTGGGAACGGATTTTATTAATTTCACCGCTCCAAGTCGAAGATACAAGTATGAATATGATCTCAAACATCTCCTTTCTATTTTGTCTCTCTTCAGATAAGTTAGAGTTACATTCACTGACTCGCTGCTGCTTTTTTTATTTTTATTCTCATTAATATTATAGAGTCTTGGAGGAGTGCCATGCAACTTATGTGGAAACCGTACCATTCAAGACAATTGCAGTATTCACAGCCTTCCAGATTGCTTACTTGCTTGTTTGTTTCGGTATCACTTCGCGGCATTGCTCCGTCAGGCTTTCGCCCATTGCAGAAAATTCGCCACGGGTTACAATAGCTGGGGTTCTATTCCCATTGATGATCATGCTTCTGGTTCCTGTAAGGCAATACATTCTGTCCAAGTGTTTCAAAGGAGCACACCTTCAAGATATAGATGCTGCAGAATATGAAGAAGTACCTGCTTTACCATTCAACTTAGTGGCTGTAAGTATTCAATACTAGAGCCAAGCTCACTTTTTTATTTAGCTATATGCTTTTTTTTTCTCTCATGGTAAAAAAAGAAGGAATGCATTCAAACTATTTCTACCTTTACGTTATGGATATACGTTACACATAAATGACATTGGTATCATTAGTTGCAAGTGGTTCTTTAATCATTTAGATTTCATATGAACACTCCATGTTCATAACTACTTGAGGTCAAAGCATGACTTAGGCTCCTTTTTTCCATGTTTGCTCTTTATGTGCAGGAAGGGGACTTGAGCAGGACAGCTTCCTTTGCAGATGATGGAGAGGTTTTAGATGGAATAGTTACTAGAAGCCGGGGCGAGGTTAAACGTGTTTGCAGTCCAAAGGAGATGAAATCCACTCCAAACATATCCCAAGAGTTAACAAGTCCAAGGTTCCCAGATAAAGTATACAGCCCTCGGATAAGCCATCTCAGAGGAAATCAAAGCCCTCGAGGTGTTGGCAGAGGACCATTTAGCCCTGCAGAAGTTAGGCCATCCAATTTGAGGAAAGGTGGTTGAACAATGAACAGTGATACATCCTTTTGTTAGTAATTATGCCTATAATACAAGGATTGCCAGCAAAGGTGGCATGCCCCTCACTCATTTTAACCTGATTCTTGACAAAGGCAATTGCTACAATATAAGTTTTCTACTGCAGGAATTTGTAACAAGAGTGGTTAATGTCTATGATTTAAAAAGAAAAAGTTGTTAAAATGGTTTATGTCTATGATTTGTTAGGTAATGCAATTATGGAGTCATTGAAAAAGACAAATTTTATGGACCTTGAGTAAGCTGTTATTAACGAGCCAAAGCAATTATTCTAACACAAACTAGATCATTATCAAAACCTAACAAATGATATTAGAGAGTTAATCACTTATGCTATCGATATAGAGGCTTTTTAACGAAATTGCCCCTTCTCGAAATATGGTTAAACTTAAGCATCTTACAAATATTTTTTGTTAACATCATCCTGTGTTTGGTGTAATGAGAATTGTATGTAACATCATGATAATTATTATCTAAAATCAATTCACTAGTTTAGGATTTACAATTTATCTATCATTGACATTCGAAGTTTCGAAATATACTAAATCTTTGGGATTTGCAATAATTTATCTACTATTGACATGTGAACTTTTGAGTTTTTTAAAAACTTAATTATTCATTTGGTTCATATAAATGTAAAAAAATTTCCTTTTAGTCTCTATGTTTAAAAATATCTTTTTAATTCTTACATGTACCATTTTTAATCTCTTCTGGTTCATACACATCATTTTAATTTTTAGTCCTTACACATTATTTTAATTCCTTTTAATTCATATGACAAGGACTAAAAGGAATTAACAACGATATGTATAGAAACTAAAAAGGAATGTTGTTAAGTATAAAGGTTAAAAGACAAGTTTTTATAACCATAAAGACTAAGCGAGTAATTAATTTTTTTCTAGATATACTAGATCTCAGAATAATGTCTCGTTTGTATCCTCTCTATATTTCTTTCCCCATCTCCAACTTTGTTTTTTGATGTGCCCTTCACTTTGAAGGGGAATTTTGCATGAGGCATCTTATTATTCCTAGCACTCGACATTTAATTATTGGTTCATGGCAGAAAAAATTCTCTACATAAAACTTTCGCGAGACACAACTCTTGACGCTGTTTTTGACTAATGGATTTAGAAAGTCGCACAAAATGTTCAAGGAAAGTAACTCTTAATCTTCCATTCCTCGGTATACAAGATGAGTCATTGAATAATACAAACCTTATTCCATCTTACATTCACTAGACTAGAAAAGGAATCAACCGAATGGTTTTCTCCCGTTACTTTCGAAGAATTGCTAAAAATATTGTCAAGATGTTGAACCGAGACACCAGAGAAAACAACTGGTTAATCACGTTTATTGACTAGTATGACTCATTGACCATCTGTCACTAACCCTTCAACATCTTGGCTTGGTTTGACGGTAAAAGGCTTTCCTCTTTTTTTTTTTTTCAAAAGGAAAAATCATTCAGAAATGCTTGAATACTCTTCATGGAGAATATAAAACTCACATAAATGTGACAAACCTACACAAAAAGGCAAGAATTCATTTTTACCAACCTTTAAAAATTAAAACAATCCAGCTTTCAGAAACTCACAAATGACAATCCCTTGAAGTCAGAGACCGTAGAAATGTATTATGTGTGGAAAATTGGAACCTAATAATAATGCAGTCTCTTGGCTTAGATTTCGACTTTGACATCTTTGTCGCATATCATACACAAGGCCTTCTCAATGTAAACAAAAACTAAAATTGAAAAATTAAAAAGCCATACAGGTCAGTGTTATTTCTTCAAAGGCTTATTAGTTCTACCCTGATACAAATGTAAAAAAAAAAAAAAAAATCATCCAAGAGGAGGCAGGGTTCTGGATTCATAAGCTGCCAAATCTTGAATTGATAGAGACACTGAATCATTTGGTACAACGTAAAAAGTAGTTTTAAGAAACTTGAGCACTATTGATATGAAAAATAGCATCAGCTTAAAAGCCACCGCCTTATTTCTCACAATTGTTTTAAATAACATTTTAACATAACCAATAACCATCATAAAACCTTGGAAGGCTTTTTTTTACATGCGTGATCTGCCAAACCTTGCACTGATGGACAAACTGAATCATTTGGGATAAAGCAAATTAGGTTGTTTGCTCTTGCTAAATTTAGAACCTGTCATTTGCTCTGACTCATACAATATGTGATTGATAAGCCCCCTTGCAGCACTGCAAAAACAGAAACCAAACTAAAATTAAGTAATTAACATAAATTACACACAGGTGTGCATGGTTTTGTGCAGGTAGACAAAAGAAAAATATTGCAGCTGATGAAGGGCACATGAAGCAAAGAAAAGTGAAAACAATAGGAATAAACATGTACAAAATAAATGCAATATACTGGAGCCAAGCTTACTCATCCTTTAACTTCTGAATCTTCTCGGGATCTGTCTCATGCATGTGTTTCTTAAACTGTTGTCTCACCATATCAACAAGAAGCTCCGTGTTATGTTTCTGCAACAGCAAGCAGGCATACAGCACAATAAGTTTCACACATCTTAGTCTCATTACACATGTAGACTGAAAATATTTAGGCCTGTTTGGATAAACATCTCTATAAATACTTAAAAGAATTGGATAAACTTCTCTATAAGAAGAAAAAAATATATTCAAACTTCTATAAGTTAGAAACAACGTATACACCTCAGCCATGGAAGGGTTCAATGAGAGAACTTCTACAAAAATTGGAATGCACAAGTTAATTTTAACTTACGAGAGAATTTTGATTCATTCTACCTTCTTATTTTCTTCTCCTAACTAAGTGTTGAAGGAAAAATTTATCCAAACAGGACACAACAAATACAGTGCTTCAGCAAAAAGGGTGCATTACTAGCATAGAAGCAAGAGCACATCAACCTCAATGCAGAAGCACACCATGATGATGGATGAAGAGAGCTTCACAACTCACAAGCATAAAAAGAAAAGATAAATTAAAATAATGCTGAGTACTCAAAGGATCAGAATTTGTCAAACGTGTTAAATCTCAAAATCTAAACTTTAGAAAACATACATCACAAACAAATTCACCATGGTGCGGGTTCCCATATATATTGTATTTAAAATTATGTTGACTACAAGTGAATCTGATTGAAAGGGCAATATAGAGAATGGCGTACTCGATGACCAATATATTTAGCTCTTCGCAGGCATTCACGGTAAAGCTACAAAACAAAAAGCCATAAAAGTAAAAAAGAGATTTTTTTTTTAAAAGAAAACAAATTGAAAGAGAAGCAGAGGTGTAGAAGGGGGGGGGTTTGATTGAATTGGAGAAGAAAGAAGGTTTAGTGAGTGAGAAACTGACCCTAATGGCATTGTTGGCGAGCTCAGGAGGAAGTGCAGTTTGAAGGGACGGCATGTTCAAAACGATAGGATAGAGTCTGCGAAACAAAAAACACAGAGGCAATTCATCGAACAGTTAGGAGGCACAAAAGCGAACATGACTTAGTGAACAAATTGGTATGGTGGACACTTGCCTGACACTGATTATGAGGATCAACTAATTCTGAGTCCTCCGCTGTGTGTCTACGACTACGAGCAAAGCAAAGGAGCAGAGACACTTCTGCGTTTGCGATCCCTGCCAAACGACTCGGCGTTTTTACGATACTACAAGCACACAAAACAGAACAAGAGTGCTTTCCTATTCCAATTAGGAGTGATAAGCAAAAAAGCCCAAACCAAAATGGGTGTCGCGACTGGCACTACCCACATGGTGCCTTTTAGCTATATTCCGAAATTACCCTTTCGACGAAAAAACACAATAGAATCATGTTTTTATTATATATATTTTTGTTGCACACATGGGATGCAAAAAAAAAATAAAAATCAAAGAAAATACGATTGCAATGTACAATGTACAACAAAATCGTTGATGTTGAGTCAACGACGGAAATACAATTTTATTATATACAGAATCATACTTTTGTTGTTGATTCAACATTAATGATTTCGATCACCATCTCAAACCCACCATCGAAAACAACAACAAAAGATGCAACAAAAAGGGGGGGGGGGCAAGGGGCAATGGGTCTTGACAGCGCGGGGCAAGGGATGCACGGACCTCAATGTGGATGTCAACATTAGTGGATCAACAACGGGGTGAGGTGGACAAGGATGGGGTCGCACCTCAATGGTGGAGGATGGGGGAGGGGTCGCATGCCGTGGTGGTGGATAAGGGTGGGGTTTCACCACAATGGTGGGGGGGACTGAGAATTTTGAGGGGAAGGGGAGAAGGTGTAGGGATTTGGTGAGTGGGCAAAAGAGGAATTTTCCAGGGGTTGGTGGTGCTAATAGCAAGGGACTGTAGCGGGAATAGTAGTTCCCAACCAAAATGCACTAATAACACAGGCCGATTCCTAGCACACGGCCCATTGGATTGGTCGGGTTGTGGGTGGTTCAAGCGGGTTTTTGGGTGCATTATGAAAATCTTCACTTTTTCCTCAATTTTTTCAAAGTCAATAGACTATTGTGTTTAAATTAGCTTCACGGTGAAAAATAAATAAATAATTTTTTATGATGAAGACTAAATAACAAATAGTTATTTCTATTTTTTTATTGTATTATCATAATTTTATAGGGTAGAATTGATTCTTATTTGTTAACCCAACTGTTAATAAAAAAAAAAAACTAATAAATGGGTCATGATTCTAGAATAAAAAGAACATTGTGCAGTACATGATTATAGGTTGCCCGGATTCCATAGCCTCTAAGCACTGCCACTTCTTCCACCCTTTCTTTTAGCCTTGTTATTTGTATTTCCAACTTCATTGACTAAAATACTATTTGCTTTCTTATTACCAACTTATTCAATCCATAGCACTAATTTATTTGTTACTGCATTATTTGGTTATTAGTTGTTACACGTATCTTCTACTCAACAAAGAGGGCAATGGGCCATGTGAATGTAGTTAACTTATAATTTTGTACAGTGCTATATGCAAGCCAAATCATTGTCAGTAATTTGACAAAATTAAGGCTTCTACTCAAAGACTCCTTTGCTCCTGAATAAGACATGGATTGTCTTTCTTTCTTTGTTGTTACCTGATGTCTCTAATGTGATGTTCCAGCGGGTAGTTAGTTTTAGGCTTTTGGCCCCTTTGTTTAGCTAAAATAAAATTCAGTGAGTTCTAAAATTGAACTAAACTATTTGAATAGATCTGGTTTAGTTTAAATATATTTTTGGATTCAAACCAAATCCATCTAATGAAATTCAAATATTTGAAGTCTACTGATATGTTACTCAAACCAATTAATATAAATTATTTCCCTTTTTTAATAATAGATGGTTATTGGAATCGATTAACTTGAACTTATATAATAAATCTATTTTATTTTTGTTTATAATATCATTTATTAAAAAATCTCATTAGTTTTTTTTAAGTTAGTTTATTAGGTTTTAAAAAATATGGAAAATCCAACAATTTTTTTATTGGTTTTAAATTTTTCTCTCTTAAATCCAAGCTAAATTTATTTGTAATCACCTCTGCTATGAACTTCATATCTTAAATTTGAACTCATTTGAAAGGAAATCTAGTATGATATTTAAAACCTATTATATATATTTTTATTTATAAGAATGAAATACAATGTTAAAAACTTTATAACAACTCATATATTCTTACTCAACCCCAACCTATCATATATATATATATATATATATATATAAATATAAATATATATATATATATATATATATATATATATATATATATAAAGCTATTAATACAATGTAGGTCCCAAAAAAGAGATTATATTCTATATCTCGTAACTCATCACACACTAGGGGAAACCCCAAATAGGGACGAATCCTAAGTAAAAAAAAAAAAAACATAAATAAGACCACAATCACAACCCACAACAATGGCCCTCTCTGCTCTATAAGTTTACTATATGATATATGATAATGATAATATACCTCCAATATCAGCAACAACAAATCAATGTAGCATGTTAACTCCTACAATCATATGCTGAGAGCTCCACAACTGTATCAGGCTCACCTTCTCTTAAGCAATCAAGTGGGGGAATAGTCATGGTCTCTTGAGTTCCATAAGCATTCCAGCAAAAAGGGTCATCTAGTAGCTCCCCTTCGTATGGCAAAAGCTCAATCTCAGAGAGTGTTATGTTAGTGCAAGCCACAGTGTCACTGCATGCAAAGTGTATAGGAGGTGTTCTCACATCGTAAGTACCCTTTATGTTCCTATACGTCACATCGTTTACATGCACAGCTGAAGTTTGGTTGAGACACTCCTTGGACATGCAATAGTATTGGTCAATGATGATGCAGTTCCTCACATTCTCCATTTGGATGTTCTCAAATCTTAGGCCTGTCACTGAGCCCGTTCCACCTTGCCATGTCTTGATCCTGAGGCCATTGTCTGATTCCTTTATGATGGTGTTGCGAACGGTTAAGTTTGAGACACATGCCTTGGAGTTGTGTACTCCAAGGCTTCCAATGCTGTGGAAATGAAATGACCAAAGTAAGCATTTGGTAAAAAATGCTGAATTTAGCATTGTATGAACTTGGTTCTGTCCAAATAGGCTTTGGTATGTCTAATTAAAGCTAAGGAATAAAATGTTCTGCTATGGAATCATGAGGGGACATAAATGAAGAAACTGTTGCCATATTAATGATGGGCAGCTACGTTGCACGGATACGGGAAAAAAAAAATTCCAACGTATCGGACACGCGTATCGGACGGGTACGCAAAAAAAACGGCTTTCTACGTATCCAAACTTGGAAGGCTAGTTTTGTAAATAAAAAAAAGCCCTAAATATTCTAATTTGTGCCTTACCTCTTGTTGTGCTTCCTCTTACCTTTGATTTGTGCTTCCTC
>PYAF01006050.1:639344-701798 GCA_007407185.1 Glycine tomentella | reverse complement strand
TAAAATTTAATGTTGTATTGTAAAAGAATTATTTTTTCTTTTTTTTATTAATATAAAATACACTCTATATAAAAAAAAATATCATTTAATATTAAGACGTATCGGGAACATATCGAAATATTAGAATTTTTTAAGAACGTATCAAAGTTACGTATCGGAAACGTATCGAAAATACCGTGTCGGTATCGGTGCTACATAGATGGGCAGTTTGAACTTTGAACTGTTCCAACTGTGAAAGTAATATAGTTATATATATCACGAAGAAGAAAAATATATAAATAACTCCTGTGATCCATCCTTTTAGGAGGGATCATTTGAAAGGTGAAAGTTCTAATTTTTGTTGTTGAAGATTGGTTGGAATCTTGGGGTACAACTTGGAGGGTTACTACACTCATGCCATTGGTGGAAGTTACTTTTCATTAATTTTGCTTTTAGAAATGATTCTAGAATCAGCAATCACAACAGAGATAATACATCACAGTCACTAATATCAAGCGCCAATTGGGTTTATTTATTTATTTTATTTGTACATTTATCATATTTAATTAGTAGTTAATACAAATAATTAACAACTCAATTTAACTTCAAATTAAGATTAATTATGTAACATACCTAATACCATGGGTAGGAGCACAAGTAACACCCTCTATGTCCACATCGGAGCACCCGGGTCCAATTGAAATGCAATCATCACCTGTTCAAAATTTACATCATTCTAAACTACTTTTCTTACATTTATAAAAACAGAACCAAACTACTATATACAGAAAGTGAGACATTGTTCTTTAATTTTCTTACCATTGCTTATCATGGAGTTATATATCCCAACACCTCTTGTATTTCCTAGGTGGATTCCATCAGTATTGGGACTGAGTTTAGGCGAAGAAATTGACAACTTATCGATGAGTACTCCTTGGCAACCATCGAATTTCACGTGGAACATGGGACTGTTCTGAATTTTCACCCCACTCAGCACCAAGTTGGAGCTCATGAAGAACCGTATCATCTATAATTGAAAAGAGAAACAATTCTAAGACAGTTCATGGGGGTGAAAAAAAATGTATAAAGAGTTCTAAGTAGTTCACTCACTGTAGGGCTATCACATGGTCCTGATACAGTTTTTCCATCGGGACCCTGAAATGCCATTTTATACATTAGCATTTAGTTTTAGTTCATTCAACATTAAATAAAAGCAACAATAACGGAATGGTGAAAATGTTATTATTAGATATGCTTGGTGAAATGATTAATTACCCTGTGAGGTTTGCAAGGAAGATCCCACCACTGTTCTCCATTGCCTTCTATGGTTCCTTTCCCAGTAAGAGTCATTTGATCAAGTCGATAGAACACAAGCCATTGACTGTGGCTATCTTCCTTAGGCCAAGATTCTGGTCCATCTGGTGCCATTAGAGTACCATCCACCTATTTACATTACAACCTTTTTAGTGAGCTACATTGGTAATATAGAAACAGAACATGAGTCAATCATACAAGTGAACCTGACACCACATCCAACTCAAAATCTTAAGGCATTATGTATGCAAGTCATTGCTACTTATATAATGTCCCTCAATATGTTCATCTTTGTTCAATGTGGAACTTTTTACTCACATTTGCAATCCAACATATATGTTATAAAAAGAAAATTGATGTAAAGAACTAGAAAATTGAACAAGCATTCTTACTTGAAATACTAGTCCTGGCTTGCATGGACCTGTAAAGATAGTTGAAGTGATTTTGAAGCAGTAATCTTCTGGAACAAGAACAACCCCTGACTCCACTGCACAAGCTTCTTTCCATGCTGCCACGAATGCATCGGTGTCATCAGCTGAACCATCTCCAACTGCACCAAAGGACCTGACATCGAAAATGCAGCCTGAAGGGGAGTCCCCAGGAGGCTCATTGGGATAAGGGTCAGAGGGAACACTTGGGGAATTAGAAGGGGGTGAAGGAGGGTCCTCTGGTGGTGTAGGGGACTCAGCAGGTGGATTAGGAGCAGGGGCATTTTTCTTCTGCCCCTTGTGATAGTGGTATCTTCCTTCCACCTTATCCAAATTATGGATGAAAAGCATCATGGTGATCCATAACATTAAAGACCAGTGAATGAGACTCATTGTTAGTCTCAAGTCTGAGTTTTAGACACTAAATTAACAACGTCTTCCACCAATGTGAGAGGTGAAACCTCAAATGTGATATCTGTGGATGGAAAATACAAGAAGTTCAGCTTCAGAAATGTTATATTGACAAAGATAAATGGAGGAGGTTAAACTAACTTGAGAGGGGTTGGAAGCAGATTGGCCTAGTAACAACTATCCTGAAGCAAAGGTTGTTATTTATACTCAAAACATTGAAGATATAGTTCATGAATATAAATTCTAAAGCATGAGTTGGACACGTGTTAAGCCATGGTTGATTCACTGTCTCAAGGAAACAGTTGGACAATTTTTAGAGGCCTTGGAGATTAATGTTCTGTAGTAACCCTGCCACGGTGTCTTTGTTCTCCAACCTCATTTTTATGATCAGCTAAGCTTCTTATTTTATTTGTATCTGTTCGATGTTTTGTGGTCCGTGACATGATACCTTCACTCTCTTCTTGCTTCTTGGACCTAGTTTACCACCACTAGTTTCTCTTTTGTATTTTGTGAATTTGTTTTTAGGAACTGCAGTCTGGAAAATTTTCAAAAAGTACATATGTTCAGCTCCTTTGAGGCTCAAGTTCTCTAGAAAATCGTGCTAGCACTAACCATAGTCCACACTTCTATTACTTTTTCTTCCTTTGTTTTTTTATTCCATTTCTGTTTATCAGCATTTGCTCTAATTAAGCTCTCAAAAATAGAAATGAGTTACTTGAAATAGTCAAAGTTTATGGCATTTTGAGTTTTGTTTTGTCAACTGGGTTACTTGCCCTAACAATGCATGTAAGTCAAACGTGTCTTTTAGTAGTATGATTTTATTTATAGAAAATGCTACAAGCCTATTACTGACAGCAATTAGAGCTCAGGCTAAAACACAGTATTAATAAGTTCTTTTATAGTAATTAACTAGACCAAATATATTTGACCCTTTAAGAAAAAGAGAGTATTTTTAGTATAATCTGTACACATGTTAAATTAGAATAAAAAAGAAATAGAAGCCAATGTGATATACTCTTTCAAGAAAATGATCAAAATAATTGTGAGAATGAAAATTGGTTTTTTAGCATATTTTGTCCGGTTATATGACATCTTTCTTTTGTAGGTTTTTACCTTGGAAGTGGCCAAACCGACACATAAATAACACTATTGAGATATTCCATGGGAATTATAGCTATAAGTTAGAACAAGATCTGTAAATAACAGAGCAGCAGATAGTAAATAAGAATAAAGCTAAGCATCATAAGTGGGAATCGTGAATATATGAAGCCACATTGGAAGACACAAAAAACAATTGAACTCGTAATGAATCACAACCACCATTCTAGTCTGAGTTAAACAAAATTTATCTTTCCATGTTATGAATAAGAAACTTTCTCTTGCT
The DNA here is from genome assembly GCA_007407185.1 of Glycine tomentella. Lineage (NCBI taxonomy): Eukaryota > Viridiplantae > Streptophyta > Magnoliopsida > Fabales > Fabaceae > Glycine > Glycine tomentella. The sequence continues at coordinate 698,282 of PYAF01006050.1, read as the reverse complement.
TGCTAGATTAATCAACTAATAACTCTCTGATTAAGATGTTTTATTTTCTCATCCTTGGTGCACTTCTAATTAAGGCAATTCAGATATCACAGACTAATCAATGTACTGCTACACCCATTTATATTGCTTATTACCAAATTATTTGGTTGTTCGATTCTGATCAGCAGCTAATAAATGCACACGTAGACCATAGTGTGTGTGAGAAAGTTCCTTGGTTGACATTTATAATTGTAGAGGAATGTAGAGGATGAGAGAGATTTTTATAATTAAACTTCTTTTGTTTGATTTAAAATTTTGAAAGAAAGGGAGGGAAATAGAATATCCGTTCAATGTTAGATTTGAAAGGAAGTTTTATATATTGTTAATTAATTAATTGAACTAAATTATCCGTAACTTAAATGATTTTATTTTGTCTATTATTCTAAGGATATAATAATTTTATTTAGCTCCAATATAAACTAAATAAGATGTTTATCACTCCGTTTCCTTCCCATCCTTCAAATCAAAAAGTACAATCAATAGTTCAATTAAAAAAAGTGTAAAAGAAAAAAAGAACTACTAGAAGTGTAAAGATGGGGGAATGTGGTTTTAATTTAAAACCAATCCACATTGTGACTCTTTGTTGTTGTTTAGCTCATTAATATTGTGGCTATGAATTAGCAAGGAGCACACAATTGGTACGCGACAACAGAATTAAGGTATCCACGGGTGGAATCAAACCCCATATGATTTAATGCAAAAAGAAAAAAGAAAACATAGATAATTAATTATACAGACACGAAGATATAAAAAGTTAGGACACAGAAAGTGACCCTCATAATAAAAACCAAGATATATCCCCCTATATCCATATCTCATACGTGACCACTTAACATTGAAAAATCAACTAGCTAGACTTTATGATTCACCTGATGAAGAATGGTGCAATTTTTTCTTCTTCTCCTCTTTATCTCTGAGCTGTAATAACCATCCAATTGGGCAGTGAAGTTACATAACATGAAGTTGTAACTAATTAAGTAAATGAGATTGCTTGTAAAATATGTGCATGGGTGGGGTTTTATATATATATATATAGGAAGAAAGTAGCGATGTGTAAAGAAATGCTGTGCATGCATTCACGTTTGTCTTAACCTGTCACGTGTGTACAATCACAGGGGGAGAGTTCAAAAACAAATCAACCATCGCAATTTCAACACAGCAAAAAGTTTGTGACGAGAGAGATTCTGGGGGTGCACTTTTTTATGGTGCTCTGAGTTGACAGCATAGTTTGTGGCTCTCTTTCATGCCACGTGGCAAAGGGTCTCACACACGCGCCTCACCCGCAAACTTAGTTGTTCATGGCTTCAAAACGTGGGTCCAATGCCACCATGATTGATAGGGCACGAGAGGGAGAGAGTGTTTAAATGTTTTTTTTTTTTTGTTGTTATATATTTAATTACAAATGTTACTGGATTAAAATGTTAATTTTGTTAATAGGAGAATTCAACTTGCGACATTTTTCTCCTTTCCTTTTTCCTGAATATCTAGTACATCTTATATATCTGGGAGAATGTTAAATGCTTTTATGCATCATATCACAGTTCCAACACAACGTTATGATCATATGCAGATTCTGCAGAAATCCAAGAAAGAGTGTGTGCATGTGTTCTTTTTTCTTTGCTCTCACTTTGTTTGAGGACACAATATGAGGAGGAGAAAGGAAGAGAGGACACGTGTTAGGTGGGAATTCACGGGGTGGAGTTTGTAGTTTGTGTCACGGGCGAATGGAAGAGGGGTTAATTAAAAAGTTAATTAATGAGATTAATTGTTTGTTCATATATATGGCTTTGTTTTTTAGGCTAGCTGTAATTTTGAGACCGTGATGTGGACAGCATATATATGAAGATCAGGAATAAAACACTGCATTCTGGTGACTGATTCTGTGACCTGTTAAGTGTAAACCCATTAGTTTAATGTTAATCTTCTTTGCAATATTTGCTTTCATATCAGAGTTTTAATTAATTAAACACAAGCACCAAGAGGCTGAGATGGACCAGCTAGAGGAAATGCTGTTGGAGGGTTAGGTGTTCCAAGTTCACAGGGGTTTTTAGCTACTCTATGCAGCAAATCCAAGCACATGAAGGATATCTATTTTCTTTAATGAGTTTTGTCAACATGTGTTTAAAACAATTAAAAATATTTAAATATTTAAATGTAAAGAGTTTAAAAGTAGTTAAAATAAATAATAAATATTGATTTTATTTTTCTCATGGTAAGGCATGTTTTGGCAAAAAAATTATTATGGGGTTGATCTATGGTTCAACAGCTCTTGAATTTGCTTGGGTGATTATAACAATCTTATAATATTGTATATGTTGACTATTGAATGAAAGCTAGCTCCAACTCACTTCTATCTCCTCGTGTTTGTAAATATATGTATACTTCTTTCATTTTTCAATTTGATGTAAAAGGGGTTATTATTCACTATGGTTTTAAAAAATGGTAACCTGTTTTTTAATTATTTTTGTTAAATTAAGTGATATTTTTACAAATTAAATTTTTAAAATGATAACTTTATAACTAGGTAGTTCTTTCTTTAGTTGGTGTTAGTGAGATACAACAAAAATAATGTATTAAGTGTTTACGTGTGATGTTATTTGTTAACTTTTAGGGCCTAAAATTACAAAATGGCAATGTTTTCTGAAGATCTAAAAGACAATGTTTGTAATTTGTAACACATTAGTGGAAAATTTTTAGATTAACTTTTCTCGTGCACAAAGTTACAAAATTGTTAATATTTTGTTTGATAGGGAAGAAGAGAGTGAATGGAGTAAATTATTAGAATCGGCCTAATAGTAGGGTTTTGAGTAATATGCAAAGCACGAGGTTAAAATATTAGAACCTCGTTAATGCGACTATTGTGCAGAGAGAGAATGAAGGAACGTAACAATTAGGAAAGAGAGATGCACAATATCTTGATTTGGTTGAGAAATGAGGGTAAAGGAAAAAGAGAAACTACTCAAATGAACTTTTGTACTCAATAAATTTATTTTAATCAAAATAATTTATAAAATACTAAAATGAGTTATCAAATAACGATTGGCAACCACATCATCTCAGGGTAATACTTTGACATATTGGGCAATGAAAGTGGTGCAAAATGGATCGGCCTTAACTAATACCCAAAAACAAATCCAGCTATCATCATCACGTGTCACCTCTCAAATTAAAGTTAACATATGGTTATAGCTTATAATCATGTTATTTATATACAACATTTGAGTTGTGGTGTAAAATGCAGTGACCAATGTATGATTTGTTTTAAAGAGTCCAATCAGCTCATTACCCATTTAGATGTTCAAAGTCAAAATCACGCGTTTGTCATAGATAACTCCTGTTAACACTGGTGTATTGATGTATGATGATGCCAATTAATTTAGTGCATTCAAATAGGATACACAAAATTTATAAGAAATCTCTTATCCAATAGAAGTTTTTCCCTCATTTACGGTTCTTTTGTAATTAATTAATATCTCTCTTATGGTTTCTGATCAAATGTCATACTTTATGATAGTTATACTGAAATCAGTAGAATCAAATCAAGTTCACTTTTTAGCCAAGTTGATCCTTAATTATCAGATGCTTATGATTATGAAGATCACTAGATGCTTTCAAAGTAAAAATGTTCAAAGTGTTCTCACATAATCTCTCCATATATTTGGTTTAACCCAAAAAAGAAAAGAGAGTCACTGAGACGTACCGGTTAGTCGTTAATATCCAAGCCCAGGGATTGTTATATTGTTATACCTCTGGGAGAAGATGCACAAACAACATCAATGAGTCAATGTTTCTTGTGTTTCCATTCATTTTTTAACATCATTTGTAGTACTAATTATGAACTGCATGAAGTGTAATTTCATATATATATATATATATATATATATATATATATATATATATATATGTATGTAAAAGATGTACAGTTTTGGATCACATAAGAGGCAAAATACTTGATCGACGTGATGTCTCGTCCCTGCAGCTTGGCATTAATCCTTCTATTAAGGGATGAGTGGTAGTAAGTAAATTTTCTATTAAGCATTTGTATCTTGTAGGACAGTGACTCGAAAACCTTGTGCGGATTGGCATGTAGAAACAATTATTCGGTAGTGTATATATATATATATATATATATATATATTTTAAATCAAGTATAGCTTTTACTTAATGTGTCCTGGTAAAAAGAAATTAATAATGACTTCTTTTTTATTAAACATTATGTCAGGAATATATTAAAATTTAATTATGATAAGATGTATTTATAATTTTTAACTAGTTATAGTATCTTGCTGTCAAAAAAACTAGTTCTAGTATCTTAACATTTACGTTATTTAATTGGCCAAATTGTGAAATTAATCTTAAAAATAATAGTTATCCTGACCTTCCCCATGGAGTTAGCAATATTATATTTACATTCTTTTTTATTAAGAAATTATACTTACATAGTTACATCCTTTATACCTCTTCTGCTTTGCTACTTTTAGAGATATTGAATGTTCATCTATATACAAATTAAAATAAAAGATAGGCTCATGTAGTTTATAAAAAGTGTCAATGTATAAAAACAATATGTTAAGTAAAGGAATTTTCAATAATAACTTCTAATATCATGAACTATATGCATGTCAATGCAATTACCCCCAAATTAATACCGCCAACAAAATATATTAGAATCAATTTCACTTTTTAGCAAGGTAGCATCATGTAAATGTATTTTTCTTTTTTAATCTTTGGGCCATGGGTTTGTCTGTTTAATTGTGGCGTTTTCTTCCTACACCATTCCATTTTCTAATATATCCAACAACAACAATATGTTAATAACACGAAGGTCGTAAGTACGAGATTTACATGTGCCATTATTTTAAATTATGTCATAAAATATATTTTAACTTACTGATTGGATTAGACAACACGTATGAACTTATGGATTGTTCAATTCGTATGGACTTAAGCTTTTAATAAAAGACAATATCGATATTACACTGTTATTACTCTGGATGTATCAGAAAATGAAATAATATAAGAATAAAATGTCTTAATTGCGGGCTAAGCGAGAAAAGGAAGCTCATTTAAATTTGTAAGCCAATGCAAAGCAAGCCTAAATAAGTGAAACAGTTGAATAATGTTCTGTTTAGCATCCTATATGCTTTGTAAATGTCGCTGGCAGATGTGCTAATCTAATATATATAAATGGAAAATAATGTTAAATAGATTGCTTTGCAACGACACTAATAAACAATAATGATTTGAGTTTATTTCACCACTCGTGATTGATTACATTAATAAATCCACGTCTAGATTATTTAGTTCATTTTCTAATGAAACATTTAGAAGAAAACTCTTTCATTAATGATATATCTTAATAGAAAATGTATAGAGGTAAAGTCTAAAAACAAAATGTGTTAAACATGTTTAAAAGGTACCCTCCCGAGGCTGAAGCGTGCCACCAAACATGCCAAAAGAACTGGGTCATGAAATGCTTCTTTGAGGCTTGCTTCGTACAGAAAACAGCACCACAGTTCCCATGAAAGAAATTTTATACCTATGCATCCGTTCCAACTTCTTTGAGGGTTGATTTTTTTTTATGCACATTCTAAAGCACGTTCGATATTCCAATTCTTGGGATGTAAGATCATTGAAGTGATGAAAATTTGTTTGAAGCATTTGAGTTAAAAAAACCAACTACACCCTTACAATACAATCAAGAACATATCAAAAACAAGATAATCACTAACAAGACTCAAGGCTTCTTTGCATACATGATTCCATGAAACATTTGTTATAGACCCATACACAACATGAACCTCTTTCACCAAGTTATAGCAATGTTGTTGTCGACTGCTATTTCCGTCCAAGAGCTGGATTGCATTCTTATAATCAGAATCAACTCGAATGAAGGTATAACCTCTTGAGTGAGCTAATTTGATCCCAAACAGAATTGCCAATAATTCTGCATGAAGCAATGAACATTGTCCTATGTTGGCCTTAAAACCACCAATAAACATACCAGTGTGGTCACAGAGGATCCCTTCACAAGCAGTTCGAGTATCAAGCTGAGCAACAACTACATCACAATTTACAACAATATGGTGCTTCAACAATCAAGATGGCAATTCAACTTGCCATTTTAAATGAATGTTATTCAGCTGTTATGTCCTCCCTTATAAGTACATGTTTTCCTTCTTACCACTTACTGACACACTACAAGGATTTAAGCCCAATCAAATTTGTGATAACACCCAAATATAAGAGTCGAATTAGGCTTGCTAACTTTTGTGGGTCTAGATCAAAGTGACTAAGTACATCTAGCTAAAAAAGAATGAGTTTGGTTTTTTTAGCAGTGATACACGGACTACTGCATAATGCTCAACAATCTTAAGACACTTGACATAATAATATATGTCACATCATCGGATGTTGAGGTTTTTGTTTTGGGGTGTAGGTCTATCTTTTTTTTTTTTTTTTTCGATACAAAGAGGTTAATTACCTTTTCCACACTCTTGTTTTACCTAAAGTCCTAAGTTAATTACCTGTCATTAAAAGAAAATTACCTTTGGATAAGGCATAAAAAAATTCGAGTTATGTAGTAGACCAATAATAATATGAGAAAAAATATATTAAACATTGATATAATAAAACAATTTTATACTGTGGTCTAATAATAAATGATTATATATAATAAATTTGTTAAACTTTATAATAAATACTCTTAAAGCAATAACAAAATAATGATAAATTATAATTAAAAAAATAACATAAAATTAAGTGGATGAACATTATACTTTAATAATATTAGTTCAACTCTCACTTCACATGTCCCTCTAAAATTACTCACCATTTTAATATTAACATATTTTATAAACATGCTAAACATTTTTCATTCCTCTATAATTTTTAATATGACCTCAGCCCAAATTAATTTCAAACTCGTCCATTAGAGAAGTTGAAATTAAGTTTTAAATTATTTTTTTTCCTCTTGGAGACAAGTATCTTCTATTAGAGAACATTTTCTTCGAGTCGGAATTAACTTTGGCGTCATTAATAAAACAAGACCTTAATTTTCATTTCATTTCGATAATTTCACACCTTATCTATCTAATACTATACTATACAAAAAGTTCTGTGACAGAGTAGAGTAACGGAGGCATGCCGATGACGATGGGGATGACGGCGTCGCAGTTGCGGTGGGGGTGTAGGCCGACGCCGAAGCAGCAGCAGCAACGACGCCGTATGGTTCCGGTGGTGTGTTCCATCGCTATAGAGAACGTTCAGAACAAAGAGAGAGCGAAACTGAAGAAGCTCTTCGAAGAAGCGTACGAGAGGTGCCGCACTGCTCCCACCGAAGGCGTTTCCTTCAGTCTCCAACAATTCACCGACGCTCTCGACAAGTACGACTTCGACGCCGAAATGGGCACCAAGGCACGTTCCCCTTCCCTTCAAGCTCCAACTTTTCAATTCAACTTGTGTACTACGCATTATTAGAGTCTTTTGTGTTTACCTAGTTTACTATACTATGTGCCAATTGTTAATTGATTGTGTATGGAGAATAATTCTATCCTCTGCTGGGGGTAATTCTGTTCGAGCTGGGTAGGATAGTATGGGTGGTAAGACTCTCTCCAAATATTTGAGACAGATGCATGTCCACGACTTAAATTTGAATTTTAAACTGTGGTTCCAGTTGTATTTTCGTCGTAATCCTTAATATTGCGAAATTATGGACAAATGCTATTCATGTGTGTGACCAGTTGTTGTTTTGTCGTAATTCGTGATCTTGTAGAAAAATTGTGGATAAATACAGCTGATGTGGAGCAAGTGGTGGAGACCCTAAAAGACTTATTGTGATTGAGGACCGTATTTTGGAACCTTGAGAGGGGGTTTGTAGTTGTAGCCTATACTATATGTAGGTCATGTTTGGATAAACTTCTTCATAAACACGTGGGAGGGGAAAAAAAAAAAAAAAGATAAAATGAATCGTGTTTCTCTTGTAAGCTAAAATTAACTTATGTACTTTAGCTTTTGTAGAATTTAACAAAAGAGGTTCTATAAAAGTTAAGTGCATAAGTTTGTTTTTTTCTTATGAGAGAAGCTCAATTCTTTTTAGCTTCCTTATTTTCTTCTCCTATAATTGTTTATGGAGAAGCCTATCCAAATAGGGCACTTGTACATTTTAGTTTACCCTTGTGTTTTGGGGTTTTGGAATGGATTGGTGATGGTTGCTGGTTGTGTTTTCAGGTTAAGGGCACTGTTTTTGCCACAGATAACAGCGGAGCTTATGTTGACATTACTGCTAAGTCCACGGCCTACTTGCCTCTGCATGAGGCTTGCATCCACAGAATTAAGAATGTGGAAGAAGCCGGCATAATTCCTGGCATGAGAGAGGAATTTATGATCATTGATGAGAATCAAGCGGATGATACCTTGGTCTTGAGTTTGAGGTCTATCCAATATGACATTGCGTGGGAACGCTGCCGACAACTTAAGGCTGAAGATGCTGTTGTCAAGGGTAAGGTGGGTTTTGCGAACTGTTTTGATTTCAAAACCTATTTGTTATGGCATCAATTTGTGGTCATCTGTCAAGTAAAGATTACAAAGTAAAGCACAAGAAGAAATTATTTTATTACCTTTTGAGAGTTGGTTAATTTGATCCTGAATTACATTAACTGGTTCATCTACCTATCCATCTCTCTCTCCCCTGACTTATGCATTTATGGCTGGCAGGTTATTAATGCAAACAAAGGAGGGCTGGTGGCTCAAGTGGAAGGCCTTAAGGGGTTTGTTCCATTTTCACAGATATCATCGGTTAGCTCTTTTGACATTTATGGACTAACTTGCATCAGATTCAAACTTGCCATGTGGCAAGAGCTCTATTATTGTCATTAAGAAAATTATAAGGGATTTTAGTGGGAACAAGAATCAGATAAGGGTGACCTAATTGTGGGTTTTACCCAAGAATGTAAATCTCAAAGCATATATGCATTAGGAGTATAAACAAAGTTGAGCTGATCACTTGAATCTCAACCCCAACTTGCATAACATATGGTGCTCAAGCTTGACTCAAAATAACACCTAGGCTTGGCTTGTTGGAAAAATATGAAGCTTTTGATTGGCTTATTTCAGTGTTGTTAATTAGCGGCCATTGCTTGGTGGATTTTTTCGCCAACCGCCATAGGCAATTTGTGAAGGGAGGCCCACCATGACGGCGCCATGAGGCGCAATGGCATGTGTATATGGAAGAATTTTGGCCTTCTGCAATGTTCCGCCATCTTCCATTGATAACACTGTGTTTAACTCATTTATAACTTTTTTTATTTATCAAATATATTTTTAATGTTTTTTAAGTTTACTGATTTAGTATGTAAAAGACATTTTCATCTTAGACGAAGAAATGGAAGTAGGACAATAAAGAGAATATTTGAACATAAGAATTATGTAATGATAATTTTTGAGACTAGATTACAACACATATCTCTTTTCTTTATAAAATTAACATTTTTTTTATCATAAAATTAGTCAAAAGCTTGAACTTGTTTGCTTATTATAATTAATGAGCGTGATCAGACATTTAATGAATGGAATTTGAATAATTTGCAAATAACTCAACCCATTTATACTCCCACATGAAATATACCATGCAACAATATGGAGTGGTAACACAATACTTTGACAAGTATTAATGCCACAAACTTATAAATGTCAATCTTCCACAGTTATCAATATTGAAATTGGATCATGCAATTTTACGAACAGTACTTAACTACTTATATGCCTCAATAAGTTCGTGTAGATTATTCTGGGTAAATATAAAGTTTCTTTTCATGTTCATACTTCTGTCCCGTTTTAAAAACTACTATTTCAGCTGCCAATTCAAACTGTTTCCCTTTTGCCTCTTTTCTTCTTAGAAATCAGCTGGAGAAGAACTTCTTGAGCAGGTGATTCCTTTTAAGTTTGTGGAGGTGGATGAGGAACAGTCTAGACTTGTTCTCAGTCACCGCAAAGCTGTGGCTGAGAGCCAAGGACAGCTAGGAATTGGATCGGTAGTCACTGGCTCTGTTCAAAGCATAAAACCATATGGTGCCTTCATTGACATTGGTGGAATCAGTGGCCTCCTTCATGTCAGTCAGATCAGTCATGACCGTATAACTGATATTGAAACTGTTCTTCAACCTGGTGATATTCTGAAGGTAAACTTATGCTAAGCTATGTGAGTATTTGCTTGGAATCACAGATGTCATGTGGACAAAATCTTGATTATTATTTGGTTAGGTGATGATCTTAAGTCATGACCGTGAGAGAGGACGAGTAAGTCTTTCCACAAAGAAGTTGGAACCCACGCCTGGTGACATGATTCGCAATCCAAAGCTTGTCTTTGAGAAGGTATAATTCAAAGAAAGGATATCAAGCCTTTTGCCTACTACTTATGTAAATTACGATTGTAGCCTAGAAGTAGCTTCATTTATCATGGTTTATTTCCAGTTTTCCACTCCTGGTTCTTTTGCTCTCTAGATTGATATCCTAGAAGAAAGACAATATTTTGTTCCTTCTGATTCTATGTTTTAATCATCTACATCAACCCTTTTTCATTAGCGTTATCATTACCATTTATGAAAGTGAATGCACACTTACAATTCTTAATCTGTTGTTATAGGCGGAGGAGATGGCTCAGACATTCAGACAGAGAATTGCTCAAGCAGAAGCTATGGCTCGTGCTGATATGCTTAGATTCCAGCCAGAGGTATTTATTTGTTGATTATTTGTTCAAAATTTCAATTCAATAAAAATGAAGAAGTAACACAGGATTAAAGATGACTCAAATACAAATGGCATTAAAAAAAGTCACTTCTTGCTTCTGCTGACAAAATGCATTACAGATCCTGAAATAACAAGATTTAAATGATTTTGATGGACCTTTTTTAGTGGATGACATACAAAGATTTATATGCATTTCAATTCTGATGATCTTAGTTGGGATACAAGTAGTTTTAATAATTTGCACAACTCATTTTTTTTCTTACTTCCAACTATTGACAGTTTCATCTTTGGATTGGATATATTTCTTTGATCACCTTATAGCATTCATGCATGCCAAGAGAGATATATTATTTGTTCATTTGATGAACCTATTTTACCCCTATCCTTTCTTTTCAGAGTGGATTAACTCTCAGCGGTGAAGGAATCTTAGGACCACTAGCTTCAGACTTGCCTCCAGAGGGAGTGGATCTGAGTGAGGTACCCCCAGCTGAAGATTCATGATTGAGAATTAAGAAATGAGCCCTCTTTTCCTTCCCTCCCCTTTTTATTTATTGTTTCTTTCTTTTTACACCTTGCTCCAAATATTGTTGCAGAAAGATGAACTAATGTAAGGGTTCTTTTTAGCGAACTCAGTTTTGTAGTAAAGGCAATTGTAGAACACTTCATTTTCTGTCCAAATTTTATTGTGAGAGGTTGTCCCTGTTATCTTTAGTCAAATTGACAATAGTGGAACCAGTTCAAAACCGGATTTACATATTATGTCTCTGATAACTTTGTCATTTGTTGAAACTGCTAGCAACCTAATCTGTTACAGTCTTACAGAAATTAATTAGCTAATACTATCACATTGCCGCCTTCATTCTGAAGTTATCATGCAAGCTAGCAGCAGCAAGGTGAATACTTTAAGAACCACTGGAATAATGATATGTTGAAACGATAGACACAAGGCAGCGACGTTTATATGGCAAAAGTAGAAACTCGTGATTCGTTATTATTCTTTTACATTTCATGCCAGTGGAGCGTGCACAATAACTTAATAAAATGAGGGCACATATTGAATTGACAACGTATCACTGGTTTGCATGGAATTGTTGAGGGAACACAGAATAGTTGATACATATTAGGCTTAATTTTACATTATAGTAATTTTTAGTTTGAATTGTCTGTAATTTTAATCGTTTAATAAGATTTTTTAGTCATTTAAGTTTATATTTTATAATTAAGTAAATATGGTCCTTCAGTTTATCTTCAATTTTTTAAATTCGTTTTTTTATTTTACTCAAATATTTACTATATATTTGAAGTATAAAATAATTCTAAAATTTTCGAAGTGTGAAATTTAGAAGAAGAAAAAAATGATAAAATTTAAAGGATTTAATAGAATGTTAGAATTTGAAGAGAAAATTTAAGACGATTTTAGTTTGGGTAAAATTTGATATTTTTGTTAATTTAAATAGAAGAATGTGAGTTAATATGTGAAGATTTAGAGTAGAAAACAACAATTCGAAGTTTCATGTAGAAGAAAATTGAAAGGTAAAATTTCCTCAATTTTGAAAATGAGAAAAAATTGACTTAAAAAAATACTTGAAAGACCAAAATTACACCATTGCATGCTTAAAACAAATCATTTTACAAGTTAGAAAGGGACTTCTCTTCAGTGCCCTCTTTTAGTCTTTCAAACTATAACGCTATATTATCTCGTATTAACAAATATTCCATTAATAAAAACACTTCTCTGTATATTTACTTGTTTTCAGAATATAAAACGTAAATAAAGAACAAAAACAACCTTCCATTGTTTCAAATCTTTTATTCTGAAAACAATCAAACAGCAAACGGTTTTATAGAAAATTTGGCTAATTAAACAAATTGTTTATGATATATCCTCTGATTAAAAAATATCCTGTGACTTGGTCTTTTGACAGTAAATAGCAGAAAACCAAAAATATCCTAGCCAGCAGAACTGAACGGAGGAAAACTTCTATACAGTGTTTGAACTTGGAAGGATAATAGGATATACAACATACAAATTTCTTAACTGTGGCTAAAAAAAAGAAAGGAAAAAAATAAAACAAAACTTCACCTGAGTACATCCTACATGGGATTGGGGATTTAGGATCCAGGTTCAGGTTTGGAAAGAAAACTGCAGGAACATGCAGTTTTAATCCAAGGGCTTATTTATAGAGAAATAAAAAATAAAACTAGAGTTGCAGAGGACATAGGATTAAAACTGTGTGAGGTGCAGTTAGTCTTCAAACGGTAGAAGATGGATCCATGTGTTGGCTAACTCACTTGTTTGCTGCTCTTCTTGCCTTTCTTTTGTTTTTGCTTCAATTGAGTAAGGCCAGCTGCTGATATTTTCACATTACCAACAATTGCAGCAACTAGCTCTGGATCTGTAAAGGCTTTCATCAACTCCTTCTCCCGGGTTGTTGCTTCTGACATGTGGCTGAATAGGTTCATTGCAGTTTTTGCAGCTATACCATAAATGGAAAAGAGAAAAAATTATGGTAATGTCTTGAAATAAAATATCGATACCTCAGCATCTAAAGTATAGATTAGATAGAGTATCCTAGACTCCAGGCAAGAAATACTATGCATGCATCAAATGCGGCAGTAACAGACTAACAGCACCATAAGAAGATACTAGTTATCAATTATGAAAGAACAAATATACAAACTAAAAAAATAGTTTAAGACTTCGTTCTACCAGGTACTACTAATCATCAATTAAAAAAAATTAAGAAACAAGGTATAATTAAATAATTAAAAAAACCTTTCCCTTTCTTCGCCGGTCCAGGAATTATCTTCACCCGATATTTGTAAGATTGAACTGCACTGTAAGGACCACAAACAGGAACTGCATATAAGAGAATGTCATTAGGAAGTGGATTCCCTGTCAAGTAATCTACGTCATTTAATTTTTCTTTCTCTTCTTCTCCTATTTCATTAATATCATCTTCTTCCATAGCCACCCTATCTGCTAGGGAAGTGTCAATAGCAGTCGTTTTGGGATTTTCTTCAGCTTCACCAATTGCATTCCTATGCAAAAGACCATCTGGTTGCTCCTTACAATCCCGAGATTAGTGACCTGCCTTCTTACACTTGTAACATATTTTTGGAGCATCAGAAGGTATTTTTGGACCGTCAGAAGGACCTGCCAAATCAACATTAACATTAACATTATAATACAATAAGCAAGATAACAAATTAAACAATTGCACTACTTGGCATATAAATATGTTGTGTTTGATTTACACTGAAGTTTAGATCTCAGTAATCAGGTAATAGATACGAGGTAGTGACACATTGAATTACAAAACATGCCCACCACTGGGCAATGAACCAAACAGGGTCACTACTCAACCCTTTTTAGTCCCAAAGACTCTAGTACATGAACCAAATAGTTAAAATTGGTAAAGAATTTCCTAGAAGCTTGCCTCATGACACAGTGAACTTGTTTGGTTCATAAACTCCGTCAATCAAATCATAAAATCAAAAAAGATAAAAATATATTATACAAACTAATATATATTACCAGACACAATTTATATAATATAATATGTATGCTAAAGAACCTATTAGTGAAATGCATGATCCAGCTCAACTCAAATTGGCTCATATATCTACATGATTTGAGCTAAGCCTATCAGAACAGTTCTACAATTTCTATTTGAGCCACGCCAATCCAAATAATTGGTTCACACAAATTCAAGCTGAGTTTTAAGGCAATCCAATTGTTATCAAGCTGAGACCAAGCTTGGTCAACTCAATTTCAGCAACACTGGTGATGAAACTATAGAAAGGTTTACCACTGCCAGGTTTTTTTCCTTTGTCCAATGCATCATTTTCAGATGATTTCTCTTCCTTCTTCATTGATTTTCCAGAAGACTACAATACCACAAAAAACCAGCTTTACAGTTAAATCATGGTGGAGCCTGGAAAACAGAAATATGCAATAATTACATGGGAGGTAGTACCATGTTCTTGAACATTTCCATTATGGGATCGCTTGTGTACTTTCTCCTAAACTGATTTATTAAAAAGATTACAGCATTAATTAAATTTAACATCTCTGGACTTATCTTAATAAGGCATGTGATATGTATCCCCGACACAGGGTGCCTTCAATTTAGAAAATATATTGCATCTATCGTGCATAAGGCAAAAACAACAATTATTTCTGTGGTCTGTGGATAGAAATGAAAGGACATGTAAGCTACTGAACTCACAGCCAACAATTCCATTCGGATGCTCCTTTCTCCCTCATCCTGGTCAGCATACTTCTCCTTTATCTTCTTAAGTTTTCCCTTCTGTCCACGGCTGATTTTTTTACCACCACCTTTCTTCAAATTTTGATCTTCTTTCGCTGGTAGATTAGCAGAAATATCTTTTAGCTTTGATTCATCCTTTCCATGTTCCACATTCAAATCTTCTTCTCCATGTTTCTGTTCTTTTTTAAGCTTTCGTCTCTCAGCTTTTGATATATAAGGTTTATCCCTTACTGCAGTTTTGCTTTGTTCAAGATGTTGTTCAGTGTCTAAATCAATTTGAGACTTCTCAATTCCATATTTTTTATTTGATTTAGTAATGGGTCCAAGTTCCAGAGCTTGATCAAGAAGTTCCTCAAGTTGAGGGGTGACAGATGCTACGCCATTTCCACTAACGTCTGATAATATCTCCCTATCAACCACATTCAATGTACTTGTCTCTTTCGCAGGCAAATCCTGTGAAATTGCAGTTTCAGCATTGATAGTGGCCAAACTAGTTTGAGATGCATCTGCAGGGAAGTCTTCTGGTAGGGGTTTGTGTGAATCTGCCGACAAATTACCATTCCTTTCTGAGTCAGTGGCAGATTTTATATCAGTGACATCCTTCTCAGACTCTGAATCAGATTTGTCTTCAAGAGGACCAGTTTCTTCATAATCATCCGCCGCTTCCTCCTCTCCTCTTACTCTTCTTTCATTTAAATGAGATCCCAAGGAACTCTCATCCAAGCGAAATAGTAGGCCAAAAAACCCATGATAAGAGGGTGTGGTGGAAGAAAATTTTTCTTTCCACGGATCATGAAACTCCCTACTGTCAAATATTCGCCAGTAGGAGCAGTTTTACTAACTTGATGAGGATAAACCCACCAGGCACTAGTAACAATTTTTGAATCCCATGCCTGGCTATGGCAGACCTAAATTCCAAAAATGATGTGGAAGTGGTAATGGTTAACATTTGGTTTAGTTGATGACAAAAGTAAATTTAGATAACATAGTACGGCAGGTGTTAAACACATACTGTGAAACATCCTGCTTGGTTTAGGGTCAGAGGTGGAACTGGTTGTGCAGGCTTGTGATTCTTGATAACTGTACTAGAAGCTCCGTGCAGATCAGCATGTACATATCTATCATACAAACAAATCAAAAAAATGAGAGAATCAGAAATCAAATCATACTTAAGAACAGAAAAAAGTTCCGCACATTTTAAAGTAGAGTAGAATCATTTTTATTTCTGAATTCTGGTTAGTGATCACAGATGTTCCATGTGCTTTAAATTGCTGCTGAAAATATATATTAGTTCATCTATTAGAAATGACATAACCATGACCAACAAGATATCATAACTACCGGTAGTATCAAGTGAAATGTAGAAAACAAGTCTACCAAAGGAATAAAGTGCCCTCCTATGAAAAAGGGGAAAGAGACAGAGCTGATGTAGCAGATACAAATGAGCAAAACCAGTATATTTTTTAAAAACAAAAGGAAGTTTCTCGTGATTTCTCCATTGTTTGCAACATTCACAGTGATATAGCTGTCTGGGACCTTGTCAAAACATTCTTAACCAAGTATATAGCAAGTTTGGGTTAAATATAAAGTTCTTTCACAAAGACATACAAGTTAACATATTCTTCGAATAATATTGACACATGTTAACAGTTAAGTGTGAATCATTCAAAAGAAGATAGCATCTGAACCAAAATTATTTTCACCATTACTCAAAAACATTTTTTCATCAACATTTAAGCTTTAGCCTTAAGGAGCTAGGAATCTAGGAGTGTAATATAACAAGAAATACTCACAGATCTCCTTTTGACATATATCGCTTCACTATCAGCTCATTTTGCTGTGCATCACGTCCACTGATTACCAAATAGTTCTCACTGCTAATGAACCAATTAAATTTCTCAAACCAGTGGACTTTACGCATATGTGAAATTGAGGCAACAGTTTTTTCCTGGAAATAAATTTGATAAAGAAAAAGAGAAAATTACATACAATTAATTAGTAGTTAAATAAAGCAATCAAGAATTAACAAATCAGACTAAGAGCTTGCAAATCAATGTGTTATATTATATAAGTGCTGAAATGTCTATTTTTAGTTTCTTATTGGGAGAGAAGCAAAAGGTTAAGGTTTAAAATGAGGTATTCTCAAACAATAAAAGAAATGAAAAAAGAAAATCAAACCACAACCCCTTGAAAATAACATTTGGCCAAATATCATAAAGAAGCCAAAATGACAATTATCTCCCATAAAACCATAGCATGAGGTACCTTTCATTAAAATTTAAGAAAAATCACATTTTTTTTAAGAAAATAAAAAATAAAATAGCTTCATTAAAGCAGAGAAGTAAAGTGTGGAAGCATATTATCAGAAATTTGCCTACAAAAAAATCCAGAAACAACATACAGGGTTAAATTTTTTTACAGGCAATTAAGAATGAGAGGAATTCCAAGATAAGTATTATGATCTGGTAATGGCATATTTCTAAACGTGAGCACATATATGTCCTACCACAAATGGAAACCCAATTAAGTAACTGATTTATAATGCATATGATATATAAAATGGTAATGATTCAATAAACTTCTTAGAAGTTGAAATGAGACAAACTCTGCAAAACGAATTCTGTTTCTTAATTCTTTCCATAATCACAGACCGCATCTTAACTTCTTTCCAAGTTTCTTCTACAATTTATTTATGAGATAGCAATTTAATAACATATCAATTTGCAATATAGATTAAAGATTCACAAATACAATTTCTAACCACCTGATTAAGCTGTAGGCGGGTCTTTCTCTCTGCAGCTTTAAAAGCCTTTTCATGGGCAGTTACAGTTTTTTCCTGTTTGCTCTCCTGCTTTTTCTTCTGTTCATACCACCTCCGAGCATTGGCATGTGCTGAGTGAGCTAAATCAACTTCAACCTTGAACATAAACATACTATAGTTACTAATGTAAAACAGTCAAGGGGGAAAACATTAAAAATCCACATGTATAAAAAATATGAAGAAAATCAGTGATGATAGTGACAATGGCATGATAAAAAAGTTAATGCAACATTGATAATACTGACTTATTGAACCTATAAGAGAAGGATGTAAGGTAAACATCAATGACATGTTTCTACAGTCATGTTTGGTTGAAAATCATATAACAATGGCAGACAGTTTAAGAAACACAAAACTATACACAAGTCTTCTTATGCACAACGACTTACATGTCTTCAAGAACTTGTAGGCTGAATAAATCAGTCTGAAGACGGACAATTTATAAATGTTTTAGGTATCAAAACAGAAGATCAAAAGAAAAGTTTTAAACATAACCCATGTCAATTTTTGTGGCAATGGCAGCATATGCTACACTTCAGTGCACTTTGTTGGAGCATGACTCTTGTTCTTAAGGAGGTTGTAATGATGGATTGGATAGCTTTCCTTCATTGGTTTTCTTTT
The DNA here is from genome assembly GCA_007407185.1 of Glycine tomentella. Lineage (NCBI taxonomy): Eukaryota > Viridiplantae > Streptophyta > Magnoliopsida > Fabales > Fabaceae > Glycine > Glycine tomentella. The sequence continues at coordinate 679,781 of PYAF01006050.1, read as the reverse complement.
TTTTTTTTTTTCTTTCTTGGTTTTTCTTTTCACTTCTTTCTTAAGGAGGATTCAGTATCCTCCTTACTCTTCATATTTTTTTCAGTCTTAAATGAATTTATTCTTTTATCCATTAAATAAATAAATAAAAACCTTATCCACAGGGAGTGTCTTCTCATCATCATCCATTTCATCAAGATTGTTGCTTAACAGTAAAGTCATGCAGTTCCTCTCAAGATGGAGCTTGTCAATGAGACCAGCTACTGGGTTTCCAGCTTTCTTTTCTTCCTTCACCATCCGAGCAAGGTCATCCCAGTTCATACCCTTTGCAATAGCTACACGAACAGCTAATATAGCAGCATCCACATCTTCCAAGTTGTATTCTATCAATTCTGCCATCTTAACACAGTGATCAGCCTCTTTCCTCAAAACATGTACTTGATTTTCCTACACAGCAGAAATGAGTAAACTATGCTGAGTATCAGATGTTCTAAATATTTATTGGAAGTTATATTTGTGTCCTGTGTTACTACATTCAATTATAAATGATTGTTTCAATTTATAGATTGTAGCCAGTACTAAAAACATACATACATCTGGTTAAAATTCACCCCTCTAATGAGTCTGAAAAAGAATAAGGAATTTAGAGCTTGTTTGGTTCAAAAAGGCATGTTTTGTCTTCATTTCCATCATGTTGAAAATAAGATATGAAAACAGAAAACATTTTATGAAACCAAACAGACCCTTATTTTCCTGTCGCTACCTAGCAAGAGAAATACAATATCGAGTAGCATAACCCAAAGTGCTATATTGGGCAAAATGGAAGAGATAGATATAATATAGGAAGCACAGATACGACATGAGACATGGAAACAAAGTTAGACTTCCAAAGAGACCGAGACATTGACGCATTTCATTTATTATTTATTGAACTCAGAAAAATGACTCATAATTAAGGGTAGTTTTGTGAAAAAAACGCAAGAGACATTATGGATTGGGTCTTATAAAAAAGACAGAGCACCACTTCTAATTTGAGTATTATAAAAAGGACAGAGGGAGTAACCATATTTAGAGTGCCCAAATCATGAGCTTTAATTCTCTCCTTCAAATTAATGCCAAATTTAAACAAGCTCTTTGTTGTTTCATCGCAACAGACAACTGAAATCCATACAAATTTGAAGGTTACAAATTACACCACTGTTACAACCTAGAGAGGATTCTAAGAATAATAAGTTTAATAATGAAAGGTGCCTAATTTGAAATAAGCAGAGGCATACTTTGTTACAAAATCAAATAAGAATGTGACGCTATTGGAAGTGCACCGAACATTCAGTGTAACGGCATATAACATGGTGACATGTTAATAATAAATAATAAAAAATAAAAAATCGCCCAAGTATGATCCACGATGAGATATTCCAGAAACAATAGTGTGCAACAAGGTTCGGCTGACTTTCCGGAAGTGTGTTAGTTTGGACAACAGGGCAAGAGCACCAACCTGATCCTGACGAATCTTATTAAGTTTCTGAGCAGCTGAGTTTTCTTTTGATTTCTGCTGTTGTTCAGCCCTTTGACTCTCAATTTTGCTATAGAACTCATCCAAGGCTGCATCAAATGTCTCAAACTTTGTATAATCCCTTGACTTAAACTGGTTGAGTAAGATGGGGCAGAACTCATCATACATCTGTATCAAAAGACAGAGGTGTGTAAACACTAAATTCCACAAAACCATCTGAGTAAGCATTTTTTTTTTTCCATTTTCTCCTCCATATTTACGATACCACTAAAGTTATAGAAAAATAGAATATAACCTGGCTAACACTTCCTGGTTGAGATATGGATGAATCCTTCCCCAGATTTTTGTTCTGCATCAAAATGTATCCTTCAGGGACTATTTCACCCGAAATAACATCCTGCATCCAATCTTCAAACTTCACAACAGCTTGGACCAGCGCCTGAACAGTAGCATCATCCCACGTTATATATTTGGGAACTTTTGTACTAGGGATTAGGCCAGCATCTAATATTATATGTTCAGAAAGTGCAGGTCCATAACCAAGGGCCTCCCCAAGGACAATTTTCAATGTGGCAGACAACTTCCCACCTTTGCGGGTTTCCTGCTTCTCTTTTGCTACATTGGAAGCATTACTTCCATTTCCATTGGCCTTAACAGCCTCATCAGCATCATCTTCCTTGGAAGATACTAGGGATGTCCGCAACTTTTCAATAGTAGTTCGCTCAAAAACTCTACAACTTTCCACAGGATAACGATGGCGTGACATAATTGCAAGCCCTTTATCATCGTCCCTGTCATCAACAAATTGCAACCATTCCACTAATCACAATGACATTCTTAAAATCCCAAAAGATAAATTAAATAAGCAGATAACCCATGCCCCAAGAACATAAACAAAAAATGTACAAGCAAATGCATTCTGAAACTGAAAATAAAGTAAAACAATGTTAATTAATCAGTCCCATTTTCAAAAGCAAGGTCCAGAAAACATTCAGCATAATATGCCAAGCCAATTAGCTAGAATAGGAATGACAGAAAAAAAATTCAAATATAAAAATGTGCTACAGACCACAGTCTCTTGATTCGCTATCCGCATGCAAATTTTCAGTTTTGCATTCACATTTTATACCACAGTGTAGATATAGGCAACAAATAGAAACTAGAGACCAGAAGAGAGACATAATAAGAACCTGTGAGACCGTAGCAGAGTCATGACAGTAAAAGTAGAATCTGTGAGGAGGATATTCCCCTGAGCATACAGCTCCAATATGACATAGTTTGCATTCTCCCCAAGTCCAAATTGAAAGAGAATAATCTGTCACGGTTTTCATAAACAAAATTAAGAATTCAAATTTTGTTTTTGGGAAATAAACAAAGGGTGATGGATATACTATACTATACTATACCCGATCGTACCCAAGTTGGCGCACATCCTCGAGCCTTCGAGTCCGAATGTGCTTCCTCAATTTGAGAGTGAAACCAGAAGGAGTGTTGCTCTTGTCACGCATGTAGAGAGTAGTGTGCAATCTCACGCCACTTTCCATCAGCAGAAGAACCTTCTCGCTCTCCCCCGATTCCGATACTCCACTGCTGTTCATCAGCTTGAACACGTAGGTCTGCACAAAGCGGAAAATGAATTGAACTGGGGAAAGAAAGTGAAAGAAAGAAAGAATAGTAGAAAAAGAATGAAGAGTACCTTGGGAGAGAGATCGTAGACGTTGGAGCATCGCATTCCGATGAGGCGGCGGAGGCATTTGACCTCCGCGGCGACATCGGCTGTGTTCATGCGCACCTTCACCATTTTTCTGTTAGGGTTAGCTTAATTACCGCTGTTTGGCTTTGCTTTGAGAGATTACTAATTTACCATGAAATGAAGGAGAGAAACAACAAAATGGATTCTCCCCTTTCTATACAATATTTCGATTTGAACTGATTTCTTTTTATACTAGTTTGGTTACAGAGGTTGACAGAGAAAAGTAGTATTACGAATTTAAGATTTCTTCCTTTTTTTTTTCTTTAGTAGTAAATCTCATTTTGAGATATTAAGGAGAGAGGATTTTTTTAACATTGTGTCATGATATAAGAATTCATTCTCTATATTGAAGATTTGTTACCTATCTTGAGTTCAAGATACTTGCTCAAGATCTAACATTAAAGAAATGTACATATGATTTCAACATATTTTTTGTAATTATTTTAGAAATAGTGTATTTGAATACAATTTTATTTTTTTAATAAAAATTGTGTTAAGTAGGTAACACTTGTTTTTAATTTTTTAATAAATTTTGGCAGGCTAATATAAAATACTTGAAATTTTTATAAAAATAAGAAAAACATATACATATTACATATATGAAAAAAAAACATATGTGTGGGATGATGTCTCACATGTAGGTCTTTGCATGTGGCATCATGATCTTCCTTTTTGTTATTGTTATTGAGTTGGTTCCATTTGTCTTTATCTTGATCTACAATTATGTTGAGTTGACTGGGGTCTTATTGTTGTAATATTATCACCATCATTACCAACCTCAAGACTTTGAAATAAGGTCATCATTGTGACAATTATCCATATAGGCAATGAAGTATGTAGAATATTTTATAATCTTTAATCTTTCAAGCATAATTAATTATTATATATTGTTCATCCATATACCACTTTATTTTTTCTTTTTTAAAAAAATTAAAATCATATTTTTAACATAAAAATAAAAACTCATTTAAAAAAACATAATTGAAATTGTGCACTATCATATGATTTCAATTTTTTTAAAAAAATATAGAAAATATTTAAGTTTTTGTAGAAATTTTTTTAAAAGCAAATAAAAAGTGAAAATTGTATTTTGATATACAATTTTTTTATTTGTGAAAATCGTATATTAAAGTATGATTTATCCATTTTCATAATTTAAAAAAAAATAATCATAATGATAATTTCTTTTAAGATCTGTCCATTTTTATAGTTAATCTTCTCTTTGTTGTTGTTTGCGTTAAGATAAGAGAGAAAGAAAATGGTTAGGAAGAGAACACTTGGGACTGGATTGAATTGAATTAAGAAGAATAAATGGTTAATTTTATTTTTAAAATTGTAATGCAATGATAATTGATTTTCTAAAGATTAAAAATATAAATTCAGTTCTGAATGTATTAAAAGTGCAATAAATTAATCAAATTTATAAGAAAATTTTGTTATTAAATTATAATATTTAAGGATCAATTTGATAATAAACTATATTTTTAAAAATTAATTTGACATTAAATTATAAAAGTTATGAATTATTTTATCATTAAATTGTAGACTTTTATACATTAAATAATTAAATTTAAATTTTAATCTTTTATTAACCAATTTATCAACATCTATGCTTTGATAACGGAATTCACTATCTATCCAATCATGATTTGAAAAGTGCTTGACGTACGAAAACAAGTTCCTATTTTTCACACGAATCAGGTGGCCTAGCTATTATGCGCACTGATAAGTAAGAAATTAAAAATTCACCCCACTCAAGCAGCAACTTTAGACACAAAGTCCAATAATATAACGAATAACCGAATAAGAAATTTTTTGCACATTGGCTTGGCACCACATCCAATATATCAGTTTAACCATGCACATTGTAAGAATTATATTCCTCTCCTATCATTGTAAACAATCTTAAAAAATTTTACTTAAAATAATAATTATTCTATTAAAAACTTCTACTTTATCCCCATCTTTTAAATCAAATTATATTTAAAAAATATTTATAAAAATCTAAAAATCTTGTTAATAAATATCATAACAGAAAAATAAAAAAATGATATACGCTTTATATTATATATATTATATGTAACTAATAAATATCATAATAAAAAATTATCAATATCATACTTATAATAAAAATTTGTCAATTTTTTATCCATTTAAATACCTAATAACTAAAATTGGATCTACGCGTTATATTATTTATATGTAACCAATAAATATCATAATAAAAAGATTAACTTTTGTTTATCAAAAATCATGAATGGTATTTCCTAGTATTAAATATTAACATCTATAGTATTGATAAATTAATTCATAATTAGTATTGTCATTATAGTTCCTATTATCAAAATAAAGAAATGAAAACATTAAATAAATAATATAAGTGTTATAAATTATTATATGTAACTATAAATATTATAATATAAATTAATTGTAGTTTGGCTCGGTTATGTAGTCATCAACCGCAAACTGAACCGATTGCATGGGTTGATCATAAATCAGTTCAATTAAATATAGTTTGATTTTTTTAATTTTTTGAGTGGTTTTTAATTTTTATTTTAGATTTGTTTGAATTTGAATTTGAACACCTCTAGAATTTGCTTGACAATATTGTTTGAGTATTTGTTAAGATAACTCCATAATTAGCAGGATAGAACATGAGATCAAATCTTGATATTTTATTTTTTCTTATCTATTAAATTGTAATTTATTATTTTTAAAAATAATTACAAATCATAAACAATAATACGTTAGCGCTTTTAATTATGAAGTTATAACAAGCAATTTCGTGCGTTTCGTACTCCCCTCCCTTCGTATTATATAGCATGGCTCTTAAGATTTTAGAGATTTTTAAATGACAACTTTTTTTAAGGCTAAAGTTAAGGGTGTATTTGGTTTACAGGAGAAAAATAGAGAAGAGAGAAATAGAAGAATTTTTTTTTTTGAATTAAAATAGAGTGCAAGAGATGTGGATTCCAGAAAATAAAGTACAAATTTTCCTTTAAAACAAATACACTCTAAAATATCATATCTTGAAACAAAATGTCGTTGATTTGAGTAATATTATACTCAATTTCCTTAAATAAAGTCTATATTTTAATCTTGGATATATTTTTTGCTATCCCACTTCCAATTTTATCTTTTAAGTTTTTCTTGCATAGTTATGGTTTTTGATTCCATGCCTTGGAAAGAGATGATTTAAGATTTTTATATTATTTTGAGCTTTCGTAAACTCATGCCCAAGAGCTTGAAGAATTGTTTGGAGTCGTCCAATTTCATCAATGGTTTCTCCATCCTTCGTGATAAAGTTATTGTAATGGTTGGATATTCCTGATTTGCACATCTTCAGTGTCTGCATAAGTGATGCGCAAAGCATCCCCCATTTCTTTCGTTGTCTTTAGGCTGCTTGTTCTACTCAGTTATACTTAAAGCACAACTTAGGGTATACCTAACTTTGTTGTTTAGCAAAATAAAGTTAGTCTTCTTGAGTTCACTCAGTTTCTGGTCTTGTGATGAGAATGTTCCCGCATGTAATAATGTGTTAGAGTTAATATTGAGTTGACTTGATGTTCATTTCCATAAGATCTCTCCAATATGGATAATCTTCTCCCAAAAAAACTTTTTTGAAACTTTTTTGCAAAATGCAATATTGTCTGTAAGCTAAATATGCTAAAAGAGAATTTGATGATATGAATACAGTTAGTTTCGCAATAACTATTTTAGAAAGACATTTGTTTGAAGCACAACAAAAATAGATAAAATCAAATTTCTAAGCAACAAAAAACAAGAAAAATGTTTATATTATTTTGTCTCTATCACTAAGACTATCTTCTGTTTTTTCCTAATCCACGAAATTCCACTGTCTTATCCAAAGATATAAGTATTATTTTCCTTAGCCACTTTTGGCTAACACCCAAGTAGTTTGCCTCTTCAAGCAAAGCAACCAGACATTATTTGAAACAAAGTCTCTTCAAGTTTCAACCAATCACAGATATTTGGTAAATAGACTATATTGTCTTGTACATGGATGTATAATTTTACCATCAAGTCTAAACTCTCAAGATATACAACTGATTTGAGAGCTTGAAATCTTAGAGAGAATTAAAAAAGCTTGAATACAAGGAAAACTTGTGTAAGTCATTTTCTTTCTCGCTTCAGACTTCAACTATTTAGGTTTATTATAGATGGTTCCATGAGAATAGCCGTTGTGAGTTGCAAAGTCATCATCTTCATCCGTTTTTCTCAAAAAATGGTAGTTGGAGAATTTAACGCACATCACCAACTATTCATATTTATAAGATAACACTATTTGTTTATTTTCAAAGTGTGCTTCATATCTTTTTTCAATGAGCATAAATCTTCTCATGCACTAAGTACGCTGTCATTGTGCTTCAGCATGCCTTTTGATGTGGTAGGTTACCTTTTTCATTGGCCACTTTCTTTTTCATACTTTGCATACTCTCGGAGGTTCTACATGAGGAATATCTTTCATTTTCTATAAGATGGAACAATTAGAATAGACAAAGCCCTTAAAATTAATAACTTTCATAAGATGGAACCAACATTATGGGTATTGCACATTAAAACAAACATAACCTTACTGAAGTCATTGTCTAATAACACGAACGACATTGTTTTAAAAACTTAATATTTATTTTGCATAAAATCCAAATATCTGAGGGTATTGATTATGACTTACAATCTGTTTTGACTATTGACCCAATCAAATCTCAATTTTAGCTTGTGAGTTCATTGACATATAAGCATTTTGTTTTTAAGAAAGAAAGAATTGAAGTGCGACTCCATGTGGCATGCCATGTCTGAATCATAGATGAAATTGCTACTGAGTAGCAGTTTCATTCCGTGCCACGTCACAAGCTAAAACTGCAATTCGAAATTGCATTTTTATAAACAACTAAAAGTGCAAATTTGGTAAATATGCTCTTTTCTCCTTAAGGGTTGTGAGGAGATAAAAGGAAATAATAGGTGAGAAAAGAAAAGAAAAGTAATAGATAAGGTTTGGCTGAAAAAAAATAAATAAAGTAGAAATATAATGATAAGATTTATGAAAATACCCTCCTTACAAGATTAATATAGGGATTAAAACATCATTAGTTCTGAATATTTTAACTCCTATACAAATCTAATATTACGAATTATGCAAAAAAGTGAATTGTAAAAAAATTATATTTTAGGTATATATACATTTAAAGACAAAGTGACAGACAAGATAAAAACGAATATATTATGTTCATGACATTTCTATCCCCGTCCCACCCCCACTTCTCATTACATTGGATATTTTTGTTCTTTGTGCCGCTCTGACTCTGACGCTTGTCTACAAGTGAGTGATCGTCTACTGCTATGGAAACAAAACCATGCGGTAAATTGCACCTCCTTTTAACTCAAATCAAAGCCAGCTTCAGCGTTTATGGCATAGAGTAATTTGGTTTCCAGCTGCTCTTTACTGCATTGTAGAATATCAGTGTTAAAATAAAATCCAACCTACAGCATCCATCAAGGCCATGCGAAGATGCATGAATACGACTGAAGAAAAATGGCTTCCGTTATTCTGGCTCAATCTTAGTTTCCGTAGTCCTAATGAAGGACAGAAAATTCAAGGGAAAATAGTACTGCTGAAACTGAAATCATAAACCAGAGACGCGTCCTCCCTTGAAAATTCGCAGTAAACTGGGTGTGAACAATGTATGAATTAAAATAAGCGTGAAATATTAAAGGAAAGTTGTTCTATAGTGAGTGATATCTTAGCCCTATGTTAATATAAGAAAGGTTTCACACCAGCTTTCATAAAAATAAAAATAAATCAGATCAGCTAAAAAAGTTTTCAATTTTTTTTAAGTCTGCTGAGATCATATTTCAATATTTCTACGACACAGCGATCATCATTCATCATTCCTCCGTGATATCTTGTACACTCATGCGTCAATAAGACAACATTGTAATGTCAAATCTAGAGAATCTTAGACCATAACACAGTTCTCTCGATTATGTTTAGTTTCCAATGTAGTCTTAGCCAATCTTTGCAAATTATTTCACAATATATACTATTAATTGATCAAACGGAATTTCTCCTTACTCATGTCAGTGCTATCAGTTTAATTCCAATAGCTTTAATTCTGACCACACTACAACAGTAGACACAAACAATTTTCCGTGTACGCAATGGAAACTGCAAAGACAAGCTAGTACTATGACAAACCTTTTATAAGGTGGAAGCTTTAGTAAGTTCATGCAAGTAGCTGATGTCGGCAATCGAACTTCGTCTGGATCATTACTACCAGCACTACAAGAAGAGACATCAGACAATTAAATTCTGTGATCCTTTTGTCTGTAAAATATACAAGCCTTGGTAGAAATCAATTGGAGCAAATATTTTAATACAATCAAAGCATTTACCTTTGGATGCAAAACAAAGGTTCAAGATATTGGAATCCAAGCAATGGTCCCCGAGAGCAACCTGTCACAAACCTGTAAAGATAATAAATTTTTTAATTCAAACTAAATATACCATAAAAAGAGCAACTAAATCCTATGGCGATATACATCTTACTTCAAAAGTTTCTTCTTGTTTTCCAATGAAAAGCCTTTGAGAACTTGCCAGAACATCTCAATAACATAATGCTCCTATCAGAAAAGATCACACGTCAGAATTCACAAGTCAAATAAGAAAAAAAAAAAAAAAATACTGTTCAAGACCAAAATGGTTGACCTTCCCATCATGACATAAAACATTTCTCAAAAGGTATTTAGATTACTAGATAAATTGCAAAACTAAAAAGCATAAGATACAAGATAAGCAAATGCGTTTTTTATATGGAAAAGTTCTATTAAAGTAAAATTAGGGAGAGAACAAGATATCCTCCAATGTGGTGTGGCGGAAAGAAAAAAAAACACATTGGATGCAGTTTCTGTGAAACACCAACCAGAAGATATAAACACAACCAGATCATGTAACAGATTTAGCAAGAGGCCCCCTTAAGGATGTGATCACTATGCCCCAACCAAATGCTATGCTCCAAAGTCTAAAGGGTTGTGATGGGCCTCCTTTCAAGTTTTATAAACGTAAGGCCCATAGAAGGAGTGCAAACGACAATCTGAAGTTGGTTAGCAGATTGGACACGAGGAAGGCAGCAAATGGAGAGGAAAATATTGTGGAGAGAGGAATGGAAGATTCGGAATATAAGTTAGTTAGCGGATAGAGATTAGGGCAAGAAGAATATAGTGGGGAGGGGGAGGAGAAGGGGGGGGGGGCAAGGGGTAAAGGGGGAGGGCAGTGAGGTTATTGGTTTGTGGTAATTCCTCCTCAGGGTAGTCTGTTGAGGAAGAGGGAGTATCTAATAGTCCTTTCTTTTCTGTTTCTTTGGACTGTCACGAGTTGTATTCACGATGGTGTTATGACTCTGTTTTTAATCCAATAAAATAGACGTTATTCATTAACATCAGTGTTCTTAATCTGGTATTAATCTTCTGTAAATTCTGGTACCAACAGGTTGTAAGGACTAAACACTCAAGAAAATTGTCTCCTTATTTTTACCAGGACCCTTGGAATGAGGCATCAAAATTGATCCAATGTTGAATGGCAAACATAGTGCTCATCAGGAATTCCAAATAGATTGTTCCAATGAAAGTAGTCACCTTACAAAGTTACAGTGCAAAAATAGATGCTATATTGTTTATGAGCTTATTGAATTTAGAGGGGCTGATTTAGGATGGAGTTACTTGAGTGGAGAAGGGAATAATTTAGCAACGAATACATGTGTGTGTGTTCAATTTATAGATTAAGTGGGTAAACTATTTCCTAGGCTAAGAGTAACTTGATTGATTTAGATAACAATAGAAGACAATTTACATTTCTCTCAAAATTTCTCTAATTTTTCTCTCTCTCTCTCTCTCTCTCCGAGCTCAGTTCCTCATTCTCACTCATCTCTCTTCAAAACCTAATAATTATATATATATATATATATATATATGAAAAAACTAAGCAAAAGATCAATCTCGGAAAGTTTTAATTTAGAGTACAATTTGAATGTTTCTTGCCTTGCCATTACTCCCTAAATCCCCACATAAATACCAGAAAGCTTACACTATGATAACCTCCTGCATAGTTTGTATGCTGCCGCAAATCATCAACATCCAAGCTGTCAAGTGAACCTGATATCAGAAGCTGCGGAAAACAATAGTGTCAAGCAAGTTGAGTACTAGATCACATTGAGACACAAACTACAAATTCTAAAAATATAGAACTAGTTGAAGATTGAATCGAATAAAATTGGCTGTAAAAAAAAAATATATAAAAAAGTCATCATACTAATGAAGTTCGTCAACAAATAGGTAAAAGAGGTCAAAAGCACAGAAGCAAAGACAAGGAAGTCAAGGCATACTTTTCACTTCATAATAGTGGTTCATAAGGAACATAATTTGCAACTATAGACAAAAGATAGTTATGTACACGACCCTCTCACAGTGACAAGGTTATATTATGATATGTAAGAGAAGATGATAAGCATCCGGTTGTTGAACAGACCCTTAAGACCACCATGCAAGAGCAGTTCAAATAAAAAAAAAGCATAGCTTTAGAGGCCTAAAAGTGGCTCAAGATAGAAAAAACCTGAAGTTCATGCTCATTAAACATATCAATCCAATTCTTCTGAATAAGTTGCTGAAATCCTCTCAGGAAATGAGAACTTTGTTGACGTATCTAAAAAAATAATTAATATTTAGTATAATGGAAGCATAAATACAGTCACAGTGAGATGCAATTCAAATTGAAACAAATTTAATCCTTGTTTGGATAAACTTCTCCACATACACTTACAGGAAAAGAAAGAGGTAAAATGAATCAAAATTTTCCCATAAATTAAAATCAAATTATGCACTTCAACTTTTGGAGATGCAAGTTAACATGCATAAATTGGTTTTAGTTTAAGATAGAAGTTCGACTCATATTAACTCTTTATTTTTTCCACTCCTATGTATAAGTGTTTATTTAGAAATTTAACCAAACTAGACCTTGCTTTACCTGAAAATTCAAGCGGTGATTGGCTACAAGATGGATAAAAGTAATGACATTCTCATTGGTGACACGAAGGTTCTTTCCCCCTGGAAGCAGCTCCTCTTCTATTTGCTCTCCATATTCGTTATTTACTATAACAAAATATAGTTCCAACTCCGAAATGTCACGCTCATAATGCTGTTAGTCAAAACAGAATCAGTGGGAAAAGATTGAAACACTAGTTGAGAAAATCAAGGCTTCCCTACAAGTAATCTATCACTAATTCCCAAAGTGATTGTGTTACAAACCCCTCACCCCTAGTTCTTATCTGAGGACAACATAGTGTTAGAATATCTTAGATATTTGTGGTAGTATATCACGTATTATGGTGGGATACTAGGATCAATTTGGAAGAATGTTCAGAAGTCAGAACTAATCCAGGACTGGATATCCATAATTAGGAATTTAGGATTGAATTGTTTGGACTGTCCAGACAAAATTCCACCCCTGATCTGATAATTCTTAGAATTCTTAAGTAAAAAATATCTAAGATATTCTAACATATAGCAATGTGGGACCTCCATGCAAGGAAGCGGTTGTTTTCTCAAGGAGATATTTTTACTGGCTTTAGTAGTAAGCATAGGTACATGTTATAGTCTATTAAAGATAGATAAGAAAGGTATGAAAGAAATAAACTTAATAATTTGCATGACACATTTCAAAAGTATATGTATTTTTTTTTTTTATATATAAATTAGCATATTTTATAATTATGCAACAATTAATATTTTTAAGCAAAGACAAAATTGAGCTCCAATGCATAGGATCATATCATCTAACGAGTTTTGGCTTCCCTAGTTATCTGCACCACCTGAGAGTGTTCCACGGTTAACTCGGGCTAGATCATCACTCGAATTTGTGGAATCGATGGATTTTACTCCAAAAATGAGTTACCCAATCTTATATTGTAGATGCCCTTAATCAAGTTGCAGGACCCTTGACTCTCCTGAGTAATCATCATTCAACCCTCTCTGTTCTGGTTCTTCCCTAACTGTTAACCCTCTCTTTTTTCTTCCTTCACTCTTCTGGTTCACCCCTATCTCTTTGGTTATCTTCTCTGCTCTCTCTTCTGCTCACTCTCTCTTCCGGTTCTGAAGTTTGGTGCATGGCTCCATTTTGTTGTTTAGCCACATTCTCTTACGACTTGTAAAAGAGCTTATAATTTTCAATTTTAGTTACATGTTTGCTGTAATTTATAGATTAGTTTTCATTTGTTTGTTCATACATATTATGTTCATAGGTATAAATGGCAATTTGTGTTACAATTTTAAGACTCCTGTTACGATTTTACAATCCTACACCCCCCTTCCATTCCAATGTTGAAACTAGATTTTAACAATTGGTTTTGAGAAACTAGTTTTCATTCGTTTGATTATATGTATGCATGACTGTGTGTATATATGACCCCCCGCCCACCTTCCAATATTGAAACTAGATTTTGACAACCTTGGTTTTTACCCTTGAAATTTTAGTGCATACTATATATGAATTCAAGAACCTATGGCTTGACAATTCAACATGGTGCCATCATAGCTCTTCTTCTCTGTGTGTATTAAAAATATTATGTCAAGCTATATGGTTATAATAGTTTTTTTTTTCTTCTTTATAGATTATACATATGCAAGTACAATCTTGAGCTGTTTTTCATTTGCAAGAGACCTTGTTCAGTCAAGTAGTCACTATCATAAGTAAAGTAATTTTGTTAAGAGTTTTCTCAAGAATGAAGTAGATGCCAGGAAATGAAAGCCAAAGAAGTGGTATTACCTTTAGAAAGATAAGATGACGATATAATTCTGGGTCCAGGGAAGGCAAGTCATTCAAATAGTTGTGCCTGATACATGGGAAGAAAAAGCATAAGAAAGCAGGAGGTATAGCTTCCTCTTATAACATTAGCACACTAATCTCTAATCAAACTAATGCATCTCAAATTAGTCATAATTTCTCATTCTTTTTCTACACATGCCTAGTACATTTAAGCATGTTTCTTTAGTAATTTGCATGGTTTTATATTATTGGTTCATGTTATTGTTCAGTTTTGCTAATTTTCTATATAGGAAAGAAAAATCTCAACCTTTAGAAAGATGGAAGCTGATTTGGAATAAATGCAGGAACCAAATAGGAAGTTAGAGACCACAACACCTCCAAATGGAGTGCACAACACTTGTGGAAATGAAACATCCAAAAATTAATTAGGACCTCTTAATTGATATATTTTATTATGTTTTTGGGTCTCACTTAGGAACCAGTATGTTTTATTATATTTTGGGCATTCTTTAGGATCCTTCAATTTTTATATCTTAGGCCTGCTTTAGAAACCCAACATATAAAAAGGTCTTAAGAAACTCTTAGAGGAGACTTTTGTCTCTTGACAGCTAGGTTTTCTATTCTCTTTGTTCATGTGTTCTTATGACTTCCATGAGGAACTAAACTCCTTTTACAGTCCAAGGTTAATCAAGGCGAATGTCTTAAACGATGACGAGGTCTGACCGTTCTCTATCTCTATCTTTTTTGAGCATTTATATTTCTACAACACCTATTACCGAATTACTATTTAGTTGGTTGTGCAAAACAGTCCTTTGTCAAATTAATAAGACAGTATAAAACAAATTAGGACAGTAGATCTATAATTGTCTATTAGTTCTAATGATTGTTGGTAAAACGACAACACTAATGTAGAAATATAATCTTGTCTAAATGAACCAAGCCTGCATGTTTGTTGACTAGAATTGGGTCTCTTTAGTACTTAATGCTATTGATAGGTTAAATCCTAAGAGTTTATTTAGGCTTGTCTATTGGTAAGAGAAATAATCAACAAACTTGGTTATCAAGAAAGTAAGAAGAGATTGGTTTTAAAGCTTGTTAACAACTAGAACCAATTTGTTTATAAGGAAAAGAGACACAAATCAATGATAAATCCTAAGAACCGAAGCTAAGTTTCAACTTGGGCTAGAGTTTTCTCATCATTGAATCTTAATCATCTTTTAGTTTTGCCTATTGCTTTAATTATCATTTTCTTTTAAACTCGATTACTATTCACCCCCCCCTTCTCAAACACAGGATGGACTGCTATACATCGCATGAATGCTACCAATTGTGAATCTCAAACATCAACATAAAGCATCTGGAAGCAAGTAAACAAATGCAAGGAAACTCAAGATTTGAGCATTGAACAATCTAAATTTAAATAGGGAGAAAAAACTAAAGCAGACAAACCAGAGACACCTAAGTCTTACTTTTGTTTCAATTTGCTCAAAAAGAATGTAGCGAATGGTAAATCAACCAGAATCCCTTCAAACATAGCCTGCAAATGTAATTTGAAAGCATGAAGTCTGGTTCTAATCAAGCAAAATAAATATAGGAAAAGAATGCATACACACAAATAAGGGATACAGACCAATGACCCATGTGACAAAGAAGATTCAATAGCCATCGGGTGGCAGATTCAACCACTATCCAAGGTCCCACCTTATTTCAAATCACTTGGGCCTAACTCAACACCAAAAACTAGCTGGGAGGAGAATTGCCAAGCCTTATATGGAGTATTTTTGCCTTATTCCTAGCCACTATGGGACATCTTAACACACACCTCTTGCACCAAGAACTAGACATCTGTGTGAAGTTTGCAGGGTTGTACTGCAGTCTGCAGGTAGCCCAATATTTAGGCTGCATAGGCTATGATTTCATATCTGAAACTTAACCCCAAAAAGCTAGTCCAATAGAGGAGGATTGCCTAGATATTATAATCTTAGAATGTAGGTTTGGATCTAACTCAACCCCAAAAGCTAACTTATAGGGTGAGGGTTGTTCCCCACTTATATACTCTATCTTGGCACTATCTCTAGTCGATGTGGGATTTGGATTTTTCCTAATACACCCCCTCACGCCCAGCACTTTAGGACTTGGTGTGTGGATAATATGATGGGTGGCCCGTTAATGGATCTAGGATAGGCTCTGTTGTAATTCTGTTATTCTGTTTTCTCTATAAATAGAGAAACAGAGTTTGTTGTAAAGTAACAATTCATTCTACACTTTCTGAATCAATAATATTCAACCTTTCTTCTTCCTTTCTCAAACTCCAAAATATAAGTATTATTTTGGCCATATTTCCAGGCAATATGGGACATATTGACACGCCTTATTAAAAAGACAGGGAGGAAACGGGACAGAAACATACCTTTGCAAGAAGAGTACCAAGAAAATGGAAAAATTGGAGATGTTGTTCATGTATCATTCCTGATCCAGGATTGGGATAAAGCAAGTAATCTGCTGTTTCCTGAATGCAATGATGTTCAGAATTTCAGATTGCCATAAACCAATAAATCACAAGGTAAGAATATAAGCACTATCAAGGAAGGAGTATTAGCTGAAGCAATGTCCAATCAGACATTTCAAAACTCAAAAGCTTATTTATTTCTGTAATATTTTCAGTGATACAATACAGACACAGTTAATCATTGTTATCTGGCATAATAGCAGTTAATAGTTATATATTCAAACTTTAGCAAACAACTGCTCAGTTAATTCACTAGAATTCTTGTCTTTCACACTTTACTTTTAAAAGTTATACATTCCAAACCAATCACCCCACTGCAACCATATTTTCACTCACAGATACATCAAAAAGCTTCAATTTGCTTCAAGTTCGGTTACTGTGTTGAAATGAAAGTACTAACACATTGTCAAGGATCAATTCTTCTTAAAGCTTAGGCTATATAGTAGAGGGTCATGTTCTGTAATGAATCAACTTATCCCAAAAGGTTTGTCAGGCAAAAGAACATGAAGAGTTTTATATTTAACAGGCCCTCCTACACAAGAACCCTTTGGACTAGAAGCAAGGATAAATACAATGCACAAGCCTACCTTGTTGTCAAATTCAACTTTTATTTAGAAGAGTGAGGGTAATAAAATCAAACTCTAGACTCTTGTATTCTTAGAATGTGTTTTTGGGCCTAACTCAACCCCAAAAACTAGCTCAAGGGTAACTCAAGGGGTGAGGGTTGCCCCTCACTTATATACTCTATCTTGGCTTTATCTTTAGCCAATATGGGACTTGAGTTTTTCCCAATACACCCCCTCACGTCCAACATTTTTGGGCTTAGTGTGTAGATAGCATGATGGGTGGCCCTTTGAATGAATCTTGGATATGCTCTGATACCATCTTAGATTCTTAGAATGTGAGTGTGAGCCTAACTCAACCCCAAAAGTTAGCTCCAGGGGTGAGGGTTGCCCCTCACTTATATACTCTATCTTGGCTTTATCTTTAGCCGTGGGACTTGGGTTTTTCTCAATATATACCACATGATCATAGAGACTATGACAACATGTAATGAAGACATGAACCTACTCTCCCAAAAGCTTAAGCTATTAGGTGAAATGGTTTTATATCTAACAGTTGTTATATCTTAACAAACATGAAAAATAAACAATAGACAATATTCACATGACCTTAAATAATCCATACTGCACATCAAAGGCTGCACGTGTGATGTTCTCCATGAAATCTTTGAACATTCCACCTCCATCTATTCCAGCCTCTTCAACTCCCAATTCATTGACAAAAGCCACACGAATCTGAAAATTACATTAAAGGATGATTTCAAGTTCCCTTCTGAAGACCAGGGAGGAAATGGTTAGTAAACATGGGCATTGGCCTTAATAAAGAACGTTACCAATGCTCGAAGGTTATCTTCTGACAACTGACTCATTTGATTATAAGCATCTTCCAAAATATGATTCCGCCGTATTCTGAACTGAGACCCATGTCTTTTCCTTGCAGCAGCTAGTTGAGACTGATAAAACAATAAATAGACAATAGTTAGTTAATGAAACACACCAGTGGCATAATATGATATGCTGAAACTCCAAACTTCCTCATTATCATCCACTTAAATCCGTAATACAAAAATAACAAATATCTGAATCAAATCAAAATTTACTGACATTCTTACAGTGAAAATTTTAACCCTGCTAGTAAATGGTATCAAGAAAGCAGCCTGCTTCAAAATTTCATTTGCTTGTGTATTTTCCACAACAGCCTGCAGAAATAATTTGCACAACTGAAATTAAATTTCTTTCATAGTGCCCTAAATATCAGTTGTATAGGAAATACCTGTGAGATAAAGAAGTCATTCACCCCATCAGCATGGAAATCAGTGGGGGATGTAAATTGTCGTCTGTTGTTCCAATCTTGCAGCTATGGGAAGGAATTCAAAAGCAAATTAGGAAGAAGACAAAAGAAAACAAATTCAGATGCATATGGTTATCGGTAGCAAATGCATACGGATGCCTTTTCAAAAAAGAAATACCAAAGAACTTGTAATTTGCATAAATATTAGAAGAGTAAGGATAACCTCAAAATATCCTTTTTAATTAATAGAAAAATAAATATGTTATTTATTAGTAAGAAAAGTGTGAAAGTACCACTACCGAAAGGATAAGATATCCTTCAAAGTGGAATAAGAAAAATTAAACAATAAGGGAAAAAAGAATAAAAGTGCAGTAAGGCTGTCCAATCTCTCTGAAACTCCCTTGAAATAGTTATAGCATAGCACTATGCATTATAGAAGCAATAAGCATAAACCCATCCCAAAGTAAAGCATTAAGAGATGCCCTTGAATACACAAAACATCATAGTATCATCACATCTTCCAAGTTCAAAAGAGAGCAATCATGAAACTAGATATACAACTATGATTATTTCTACTGTTCTACCTGGGACAGAAGCTCAGACACTACAATGCTAACCCTCTGTTGAATCGCTTCCGACTGCTTTTTAATAGCTGTGCTAACTGGAACAGATTTTACTGAATTAGCAGACGTGGTATGATTCACCCACATTAGCTGCCACAGAGCCTGCAGAAACAGCAAACTTCTAAAACTAATTGCAACTGCAAAGCGGGATACATTTATAAGGGGCATTTTACTAAAACCTTGGGGAAGTTTGTGATATTATTGGTCAAGACACCAATTTTCCAAAACGTAACTTTAGTCCAATTCTTTTGACTCTTATATACACATGAATATACATCCTTGAAAAAAATTGACACACCTTATTTAGATCTTTCTTAAAGTGCAAGGAAGATTTTTTTTCTCATTTTAGCAATTTTTTCCCCTCAGGACTACGGATTTCGATCTCTGAACTCTCAACAACTTGTCTCACTAAAATAGACATTCCATTCCAAAACATTACCTGCCTTAACAGAATGATAAGGCTGCTAATATCCTTCAGTGATAGCGGTTTCTCCTGCTCATAATATTCCTCATTATCAACTATCATAAGCATGTGCCTGATAAAAGAAAAACAAGTTACGATATACTTCAGTTGAAAGAAAAAGAATTGTATAATTAATTTGTGTATAATACATTCTCTAATCTTCCTTTTATATGGTAAACAACTATGCTTAAAAGGGAAATGCGGAAATAAGAAAAATAAGGAAATAAATATCAAGATAAACATTTTGGACCCCTTAAAATATCTATGATATCAGGTATTTACAACAACTTCAATCATCAAGCTCAAAAAAAATAAAAAAATCTAACAGTGCACGGAGACAATAGTTCATGCATCAATACAAGCATTTATTAAACAAGTCAATAGTATAAAAGATTCTTACTTGTAGACAGGACAGAATACAGCAAGAGGCAACAGCCAACCAGGTGCATCACCTGAGAGGTATGATAACCGTTCAGACAAAGATGACCATTTTTTATTCTCATGGCACCGTTTCATAAAATTCCAAAGTATAGGAACAAGTTCAGTTCGGTAGGCAAGCACAGTCATAATCTTTTCAAGTGGCAAAGTGTTGAAGATAACATATAAAAACCCACAAACTGCACCAACAGCTGCAACCTCCTTGTCATCTGGCTCATGATCTGAACTATTGGCAGATGAAAATTCTCTAAATAATATATTTGTCTGCATGTGACAGGAATCACAATTCATTAATTTTTCAAAATAAATGGTAAAGAAAATTTTCAATGACACGTGATACAAAAATCATTTGCAAGATGGTATACCAGTTGCAAAAGGAAGCGAGTATCTATGGCATTACAAATTTGTTGATTCAATTTCCTATCTAAAGCTACTTCCATGACTTTCTTCGCCAGTCATTTCATCCTCAGCAATAAAAGAATCTGAAATTAGCACTTCCCAGCTTAAAAACAAGTGGTAAAGAGAGAACCATGCCACATTTACCAAAAAAAAATTATAAATTTAATAATTATGATTAAGTACAGTAACCAAGCTATGTTCAAGTCTAATATAAAAACAAAACAAAACTTATTTTTGCATTGTAAGTTGACTTCTCTATTATAGATTAATGTGTTTGGGATTCTACAAGGAAGTATGCCCTTACACTTTCAAGCAGTTTCTAATTAAACACATTAAAATGTTTGCAGGTAAAACTAGGCTGTGATGTTATGATGGTAGAAGTAATATAAAATCATTCATGTTGCTTCACTAATAAAAACTTTTGGGTTTGTTGGTTCATGACAAATGGCAATGAGCAGATGATATTGTGCTTATTGATGAGAGTAAAGGTGGTGTTAATAGGAAATTGAAATTGTGGAGAAACACTTTGGAGTCTAAAGGATTCACGATAAGTCAGAGCAAGATGGAGTCTATGAAGTGTAGGTTTTCGCGGGTAAGAGATGGTGATCAAGACACAATGCATCTACTTGGTCAAGAGGTACCCAAGAAAGATGTTTTTAGATACTTGAGATCAAAGTTGCAAAAAGATGGTGAGATTGATAAGGATGTAAATCATAGAATCAAAGCAGGGTGGATGAAATGGCAGAGTGCATCTGGATTTTTGTGTGATCGCAAAATTTCCCATAAGCTAAAAAGAAAATTCTATAGAACAATTGTAAGACCGACAATGGTATATGGAGTGGAATGCTAGCCAACACAGGCAACATGAGCATAAAATAGAGGTAGCAGAAATGAGGATGTTAAGGTGGATGTGTGGTTATACGAAGATGGATAAAATAAGAAATGAGGATATTTGACGAAAGGTAGTAGTAGTACCAGTGAGTGAAAAGATGAGGGAGCATAAATTGAGGTGATTTGGACACGTTATGAAATGACCACTGGATGCTCCCATAAGAACAAGAGTTTGTTACCAAGGGCTTGACACAAAGAGGTAGAGATAGACCGAAACTTACCTGGGAAAAGGTAGTTAAACAGAACCTAATGGAGTGAGATATAAATTGGCGGACGGTGTGTCTTAGGACAAAATGGAGAAAAGCTATAAGCTTGGTGGAGGGTTAAACCTATTAGTATATTTATATTTCAGTCGTTCCCTTTTTTTTTAGTTCTTTTCCTTTTCATTTCTCCCCTCCTCCTTTCACCCTTCTTTTCTTTTAGCTTTTTTTTTCCTTTCTTTTTGTCTTATTTCCCCTTTTCTTCCCCTCTCCCTTTCTCTTTCTTTGTCTTTTTTCCGACTTATCATTTGGTCCATCTACTACCAACCCCAATTAACATGGGTTCAAGGTGCTGTTGATGTTGATAGAATTGTATTCTTAGCTTCTATTAATTCTCTGCCTATGGTTGTTACTTGTTTTAAGTTAGTTTCTATAACTAATATGCAAACAAATTAGACGAATTTTAGACACTTGGGGGTTGCCTCTTTATTTTCTCTTTTTCCTTCCTAACTGTTAACATTTTTATAGAAAAAGATACATGTATAACAAAAAATACAACCTATCAACGACAGAACAGAACTGTGGCCATCTAATACATATGAGATGCATGGATTAGAAAGCCAAAGAACTTGCGGAAGATAAGGCTCACACCCTTCCAAAAAAGAAAACGCTTCTGTTAAAACCTCCCCCTAGTGCAGAAACCTTCCTTAATGTGACTAGACCAAAAGTGGAAAGGGATATTAAATCCTTTCTCTAGGTTCGACAACCAGGACCAGCAGAAAAAAAGAGTATCCATCCTCCAACAGCTTATGTTAAGAGATGGCACCATGGAACACAATCCGGTTTCTATGGTGCCAAATGCACCATGTCAGAGCCACCCACCATATCTGCCATCTCTTAACATATATCTGTATATATTTAGGATTAGGATTGTTTATATTAGGAAATGATTATCTATCCCTTGATTGTAGGGATTGGTTATTTCGTCATTAGTCTCCTTAGGTGTGTGTATATATAGTTGTAATTGTACCCTATGATAATCAATAAAAAATTCAGAAATATTCTCACTACACTCTTCCGTCTTTTATCCAAAAATTGAAAGATAGAGAGAAAATAAGAGTGATCAAAGATGATGTTGTTCAATATAAGGTTAAAAAGAAAAGGAATATCTTTAACAAGAAAACTTAAATGCATGAATAGAAAGCATACTCTCTCTAGCATCATCAGATCTTGTTAGAGATGGGTGTGATTCCAGCAAAAATGTAATAACAGCAGCAAGGTCTATGGCCTGAATAAAAAACAAACACAAATCAACTTTAGGTTTTAAGCATAATTTTCAAACTTCAATCACATCAAAGATTTAAAAAACCACCAACACTTTAGAGGGATTTCCCTTACAGACATGTTTAGGGGCTGGGTAGCTTTGCCTCCTCAATTAGCATTTCCTACTTTTAGGAGGATTTCTTATCCTTAAATCTCTCTGTAATCTTATTCTATATTTAATATTGATGTATTTATTCTTTATGAAAGGGGAAAAACATATATATATCCATCGAGACACCAATCTTTGACCAAGTCCTAATATATGAAGTAGGTTAAACTTAGAATAACAATAACAAATGACATATTGTAATGAATATCTCCTTACCATATCAAAGGAACAGTCAGGTCGAGACAAAGCAAATCCACCAGTTTCTAATATATTTCCAAGAAGACAGGCATAGGTAGGAAATTCATCTGATATATCCTTAGGTAGAGAACTAATCAGATTTGGCACCCATGTTGCCATCTGATGAACGTAATGTTGGCTCAGGCCCTGTTTTGCAAATATCTGATTACCAAAAAATAATCCATTTTTTCACAAGACTCGTCAAGGTTGAAATAGTTCTATAACATTAACAAGCACACAAAGGAAAATCCAGCATGAAGGCTGGCGATATGAAAAGACAATAATATTATGGACATCAGCAATAAAAAGACAAAGATAACTTCATTTTTAATCAGTTCGAGTTATCCCCTAATCCCCTATATTCTAATTAACATGCAGGCGTCCCTAAGCACACAATAAACATTTCTTTTTTTCATATTGTCCTGTTGCTTTAGTTACGCATGGCAAATCGACCTTTTCCTTCAGCTTTGGTTTACTGGGTATTCTATATCAGTAGATTTCACATGGAAGGTCCATCAATGCAAAGAGAGTTTATACTGTCTGGTCGAATGCACTAAATTATTTAATTTTCTGTATTTCAACAGGGAGAAATAGAAGGAATTTTAAAGGAGTTTAAAATTCACTGAGTAAAATTGTTGATGCGGTGCCTGCAAGCTTTCTTTCAGTGGTTTCCAATGAATTTCATCATACAATATTTCTCTGTTAAATGCATAGATCCTTTGAAGTTTGAACTGTATGCCATCTTTCTGGATTTTAGTTCCCCCTTAATATTTACAAAACAGATACACATCTTTGATGATTAATAGCTCTCTCTTCAACCAATACTTATCACACAAAAGGATGTCCATCAAATAGGTAGTACAGTATATACCTGTTTTAAGTTTGGAAAAACATGCCACAAGAAAGGAACTGTAAGAATCTGTGATGAGAAGCTATATAGTGGATCAGTATGTGAACAGATACATGGCTGCTGACCGATGTGACACATTATGGCAGTAAGCACACGCTCCAATGATGATCCCTTTTCACTGTAAATACAATTTTCAGCATTATCCTGCAGTAGATCATTTAGGTAGTTTGTGTTCAAGTGAAGCATTATATGATAGATAAAACCAATATCATGAAATAACAAAACTATAAGCAATCTGATAAGCATTATGACATGGATGGAATATAAGATTCAATTGTATATTTGATCCACTGGCTCAGAATTCATCAATTCACTTAATTTTACTCACTGAAGAATAACTTAAATGTATATTGAATATAAGTTTCTTCAAACACATTAACAACTTTCATTAATCAATATAAAACAAGATTTGATTTCAATACAAGCGCATTATGAGTTTCAGGGTCCTGTGAAGGACATATTCTCCCATGACCCTGGTTTTTTATAACAAAAAAAGGAAATGAAGCCAAATTTAAACTACATTACCATTTCCCTTGCTCATTCCCATATTTCTAAAAAAATGTGATGATCTAAGAAATTATTTAAAAAAGCAAATAACTGAATTCTGAAATTTGTTTAAAATTAAAATATATATAATAAATTCAAACATTTTCACGCATTTGCAAATAATCATTTTTGAAAATCAGTGATATGCTTTGGTTCGGTTCAGGTTTATCAGTTTGGAAAACCATCAACTCAAAAACCCAAACCAACCATAATCGGGTTGGACAAATTGAAACTGAACTGAACCAATGATCCAATCCAAACCGTAGAAATGCAATCATGTCGACCCATACCCACTTACACCCCTAGATAATACATTAAATTTCACCAATGAACCCCCTTTATTTCCCCCTTTTTCTTCTCCCTTTGAACGATGACATCTGGTTCTGTTTAAGAGGGGGCAATCTTGGGATTTTGCCCCCCTTTTATTTAATTATTTTATCAGACCTTATTTTCCCACTCTACTCCTTTTGATGCTGGTCACTTGTCTCTTTGACTCAAACCATCACACCCAGAGCTCCCGGTGTGTTTTCGGCCAAACCATGGCACTCCAGTGGAGTTTCTGACCAACCCATACAATGTGGAACTCTGGAACATTGTCCTCTGGTCTCTCTCTGTTCACATCTTTAGACAGATAACCTCCTTACGTACTTTTTTCTTTATTTATTTTATATTATTTGACTCTTGCTGTTATTGAGCACATATATAAATAAATAAAAATTAGAAAGCAGTCATCCTGCTATCCACTATCCCATTATTGGAGTCGGCCACTCCGTGTTGCTATACAGGATTGATAATTATACATTTGCCACCGATACATGTCGTGGCTTCGAATCCCCCCGCTAACAAAAACTAATGATACTAACAACAACAAATAAAAGGATTGATAACTATGGATCAAAATTGTTTTTTTCTTCCAATTTTCTTTTTCCACCATCAGTTACAACATGAAATACATTTGTGACTCCAATGATTTTTTTTTTGCTCAGCAAAGATTATATTTATATATATATGATAGAAAAAGGTACAAGTATAACAAAATATACAACCTATCAACAGACAGAACAGAACTGTGGCTATGTAATACATGCGAGATGCATGGATTAGAAAGCCAAAGAACTTGCTGAAGATAAGGCTCACACCCTTCCAAAAAAAAAAAAATCTCTTCTGTTAAAACCTCCCCCTAGTGCAGAAACCTTCCTTAATGTGACTAGACCAGAAGTGGAAAGGGATATTAAATCCTTTCTCTAGGTTCGACAACCAGGACCAGCAGAAAAAAAGAGCATCCTCCAACAGCTTATGACCATTGAAGTTGGCACCATGGAACACTATCTGGTTTCTATGGTGCCAAATGCAACAAGTCAGAGCCACCCACCATATCTGTCATCTCTTGGTCTCAATATCATTTGTGACTCCAATGATGATTATACTAATGATATTTAACTGTATTATGTATTTGTTTTGATCAACAACAAACTATGGGCTATGTCCATGGGCAAAATACAGAATAGTCACTATCTATGATCAACAAAGATTACAATGAGTGGCCGCTCAACTCTCAAACCTCAATAAACCCAAATCCAGACCAATTTTAACATTTTATACCCCCAAACATTGTTTCTACCAAAAATCTTTGAAACATCATTTTTGGTAAAACTGTGGGCCATTTGAATCAAGTCACATCACATGTCAGGCCAAGCCCAAAATAAATACTGCATTACAACATACACTATCTGGTGAACATATTTATATTTTAGGATAATTGTTGATTAAAAAGTGTACAAAAATAGTTAATGTTTTTTGATATGTAAACATAAATAAGAAAAGAATGTTAGTTAGTCAGTTACTGTTAGTTCATAGTCGTTGGGTAGCTGTCTATAAATAAAGTAGGGCTGTTGTATTTTAGACAGACTGGAATGGTAACCAAGAAGTCAGCGCACAGTTTCTTCCATTTCGCGTATCATTGCCTGCGACCTGGTTTATGTGCCCATGGGTGAAAAGATTCTGGTCTAGTCGTCGTGGACAGCCATCTCTTGATACTACTGATCAAGGATTTAGGTGGAAAGAGAAAGAAGGATAACGAAAGAGGGGAAGAGAAGAATAACAGAACAGAGAGGGCAGAGAAAGAAGAAAAACAGAGTTCAGAGAAACGGTGCACTTCTTGATTATCATTCCAGTCTGTCTAAAATACAACAGCCCTACTTTATTTGTAGGAAGCCAACCAACAGCTATGAACTAACAGAAGCTGACTAACTAACTAACATCATTTTCTTATCTATATTTACATATCATTTTACTTCATTAACCATTCTAGTACTTAATTTATCTATGTTATAAAATCAGAGAAAAATATGGAGGGATAATATATTGAAACCATGTGTCAAAGTACACATCTGATATGATATTAAAGATGATTGGGTATAACACCCTGGACGAATTACATCAAAATGAGAGGGATCCAAAAACTGTGTAGTTATGGAACTGTACAGTTAAAGATGACTTAAATGAAATAATTGGTATTACCTATATCTACAAGATGCATCTACTTTTCGATATCCTATCACATAAGAATTTCATAGTTAAACGTGATTGGCTTGAAGTAGTTATAGAATGGATGACCTTCTAGGAAGTTTCCCAAAAAGCATGAATGAGGAAAAAACATACTGAAAAGTTTTGTGTTGGGTTGTGGAGTCAATCATTGATCCTGGAAGCAGACAAAGCTGATTGTCGAAATATCAGAAAGGGCTACCTACGAAGGGTTTTGCCCAGTGGTGGATTCTGACCAACAAGGAGTTGAGCAAAGTGTCACCATGCGAAGTATCGTAGTGTAAGAGCCGCCAAGAAGTTGACAATCAGGAATGTTACAAATAGTATCAGAGCAAACCTCTCTCCCAGTACTGTGTGGTTCAAGGACTAACCAGATAGAAGCTGATGGGCATGTAACACCCCGGACAAATCACACTAGAATGAGAGGGATCCAAAGACTATGCAGGTGTGGGATTGTACAGTTAAAGATGACTTAAATGAATTAATTGGTATGATCTATATCAATAAGATGCATCTACTTTTCTGTAGCCTATCACATAAGAATTTTACAGTTAAGCATGTTTGGCTTGGAATAGTTATGGGATGGGTGACCTTTTGGGAAGTTTCTCATAAAGCGTGTGAGTGAGAACAAAGCATACTGAAAAGTCTTGCGTTGGTTTGTGGGGTCAATCATTGATCCTGGAAGCAGGCAAAGCTGATTTTCGAGGTCCTGGAAAAAGGTTACCTATGAAGAGTTCTGACTGGTGGAGGATTCTGACCAACAACAATGTTGAGTGAAGTACCACCGCATGAAGTGTTGTAGTGTGAGAGCCGCCAAGAAGTCAAAAATCAACGATGTCACAATGGACACGTGAGGGAGCGTCGCAAGGCCAATCGAGATGTCGTAACCACCATTGTGTAGATAGGTGGACGACAATGTTGGTGGTGGGGTCACCTGCTAGAAAGGTTGGTGGAGCTTTGGTGGCAGACGACGGAGAACAACAGTAGCTGCCGGAAAAAGGGGGAAATCACGGAAAAGAGGGCAGCAAGCAGAAAAGTCAACTGGAATGCAGAAAAAGGATGTCGGAAGAAGGGGGACAGGTGGAGAGCTCCATCGAAATGCGGAAAAGGGTCATCTAAAGTGACAGCAGCAGGAAAAATAATTGGAGAATAAGGGCCACGAGCAAAAGGGCTTACCGAGGACAGTGGATCCCCGGTGAGGGACAATTTTTCTTTATTCACTCGACCCAAATCTGTATACCATGTAAAATGAGAGAAAAATATAGAGGGATAATAGACTGAAACCGTGTGTCAGAGTACACAGTGGATGCTTCTTTATATAGATTAATTACAATTAATTATAGAAGATATTGTTCCTATTATTCTGATATGATAATAAAGATAAAATATGAAATAGATCCTATTTTGATTCTCAACATATCTAAAATATAAATATACATTAGATGGGATTATTTTTGTAGGGTGCCAAGAAATAAAAAAAAAAAAAAAAAAATTGCAATGCAATGTTACCTTTCCTGTAAGAATAATCTCTCTAAGTAGGCCAAATGCATTGTTTTGACATAGAGATACTAATATCTTACAGCTCCATGGCAGTTTAGGATCTATCAACAATACTAAGATTTCCAATAAAGGAATAGCTGATGCATTAAAATCCTTTGGAGTCAATAAAAGCTGATCCTTCAACTGATTCCTGTCCAGTAAAATACTATATAAGCAAGATAACACAAAAACCCAATTAATTACCTACCTATCTATCTATATCATAAATATGAGGATATTATGTATCCAAGAAAAAGAAAAGAACGAGTAGAAATAAAAAGATTAAGTTGAAGTATGAGATGATAAAACTTAGGTAAAAGCTTGAGTGTCACACACTCAGCTG
Organism: Glycine tomentella; assembly: GCA_007407185.1. Taxonomy (NCBI): domain Eukaryota; kingdom Viridiplantae; phylum Streptophyta; class Magnoliopsida; order Fabales; family Fabaceae; genus Glycine; species Glycine tomentella. Next base: position 650,771 of record PYAF01006050.1, on the reverse strand, counting down.
AAACTTTCCATGCATATATAATAGGACCAAATGGTCAACAAGTATTAGAGAATACTTACTCCGTCTAGTATTTTTACTTAGTGTACTCTGTTATATGCTGTTTGTAAGCTGTTAGTGAGCTGTCAGTTAGTTACAGTTCTAACTATAGTTAGTTAGTAACAGATTGGGTTACTTAACAGTTAGTCTCTCTTGTCGGAGGCCACGTTGGGGTGTAAATTCGGCTGTAGGACTGCCGTTGACTAACACCGAGATAGAAGCAGATTCCAAACACCCTTTAATCCAAGAGATCCATTTTGCTCCAAAACCCAACCTTTTCATCATATAAAATAGGAAATTCCAGTTGACTGAATCGTATGCCTTTTCATAATCCACTTTAAACATTAGGCAGCTACCATTTGATCTCTTAGCCTCGTCCACTACTTCATTGGCAATTAAAACGCTATGCAGCATTTGTCGTCCATCAATGAAGGCTGATTGTCGGTGATCAATTATAGAAGGCAGCACTTTCTTTAGCCTGTTAGCTAGTACCTTGGCCACGATTTTATATACGCAGCCAACAAGGGAAATGGGTCTATAACCATTCAAGTCCATTGGGTCACTTCGCTTTGGGATCAGAGCAATAAAAGAAGCATTCCCACCTTTTGGGAATTTACCATTCACATAGAATTCATCCATGAACCGATTAAACTCAGGCTGGATTACTTCCCAAAACTCCTTGATGAATTTGAAATTGAAACATGGCGATCCCTTAGCTCCACTATTATTTAACATAGTGGCCGAAGGTCTAACGGGATTGATGAGAGAAGCATTACATAAGGATTTATTTGAGGGGTATAAGGTGGGTAAAAATCTGATTGATATCAGCATACTACAATATGCGGATGACACCATATTTTTCGGTAAAGCATCCCCCAAAAACATTAGAACTTTAAAGATAATGTTGAGGGGTTTTGAAATGGCATCTGGGCTGAAAATCAACTTCTCTAAGAGCAGTTTTGGCGCATTTGGGGTAGACGAACAGTGGATCACGCAGGCTGCCAGATTCTTAAACTGTAGAAAGTTGGTTGTACCTTTTACATATCTTGGTATCCCCATAGGGGCAAACCCAAGAAGGTACGAGGTGTGGGAACCCCTAATCAAGAGATGTGAGAGAAAGTTGGCCTTATGGAAGCAAAAATATCTATCATTTGGGGGGAGGGTCACCTTGATTAAATCTGTTCTTAACTCTATTCCTATATTCTTATTTTCTTTTTTCAGGGTTCCTAAAAAGGTGCTTTGCAGGCTGATTAGAATTCAAAGATCTTTCTTGTGGGGTGGAGGAGTAGGACATGGTAGAATAGCATGGATTAGCTGGGATAAGGTTTGCCAACACAAAGAGAGGGGTGGGTTGGGTATTAAAGACTTGCTTATTTTCAATAAGGCACTGCTTGGTAGGTGGCTGTGGAATATTCAACATCAGCAAGGCGAATTATGGGTGAGACTACTGGAATCGAAATATGGGGGCTGGAGGAACCTGATGGGCATCTCTGGAAACAGCAAGACATCGATATGGTGGAGGGACCTTGGCTTAACATGTTGTCCTGACGATGGCAGCGGTGGTATTATGGGCGGTCTTAGTTGGAAGGTGGGTAACGGATCATCCATTTTGTTTTGGGCTGATGACTGGAGGAATGAAGGAATATCTTTAAAGGATAAATACCCCCGATTATTCCTCATATCCTTACAACAGCATCATACCTTTCAGCAGATGGGTGTTTTATCGGAGGAGGGATGGGAGTGGCAGCTACAATGGAGGAGGTTTTTTAGGGAAGGGGAGATCGAGTCAGCTATCAGATTTATTGAAGACATCAGCAATCCAAATATCAGTCCACTGCAATCTGATATTTGGAAGTGGGTGGGCGACCCGAGCGGTTCATACACCGTAAGCACTGCTTACTCCTTTTTACGCTCTGATGATGTACTACAACATCAAAGCGATACATATAAGACCCTTTGGAAGATAATAGCTCCTCACAAAGCGCTATGCTTCGCCTGGAGACTCATTGAAGACAGATTACCCACTAAAATGAAGTTAAGGAGGAGAAACGTGACTCTTGATGATTATATGTGCCCATTTTATGGAACCACGAATGAAGAGGCTTCACACTTATTTTTCAGTTGCTACAAAATCAGGATCTTTTGGTTGGAATCTATGCAATGGATACATTTCTCAGGGCCTTTCTCTGAATCCCCGATGCAACATTTTAGCCAAAATATTTTCCTTTTCAGAGTTGGGATAACTTCACATAGATGGCTTGTTTGGTGGATAGCCCTGGCTTGGACGATTTGGCGACACAGAAACAAGATTATTTTTCACAATGACAGATTGGATCACGGCAAATTGATGGATGACGCATTGTTCACCTGTTGGTCTTGGTTGAAGAGCTTAGATAAAACTTTTGATAAATCCTATCACTTCTGCAATAGTAACTTAAGGGAGGCTTTTGTTAGTAGGGGTGGGATCACTGGTTAGATCTTCTGTTTTTTGGTCTATACATCATTACAGCCCTTTGGCCCTGTAATTCATGTTAGTTTATGTATTACGGTGCCACGGGTCTGTTCTGAATTCTACACTCTTTTGTAATAGTACTACTTGTACTATTTTTCTTATCAATATATATATATATTTATCTTTGCTGATCAAAAAAAAAAAAAAAAAAAACAGTTAGTCTCTCTATATATAGAGATGACACTATCCTTTTCTAACTTGCCTTTCTTTTTCTTGATCAATGAGAAATCAGAGTTCATCAAACTCTATTAACAAGTACATGAGATGTACAGCATGAATACAAGTATATACAAGTACATGCAATGTACAGCTCGAATACAAGTAATGAATTTAAAACAAATGAAACCAACCTATTCTGATGTACAGCACAAATACAAATATATACAAATTGCTTCACTCGGTAGTCCACCAAAGCACACGTGGATGAGTAATCCACACCAGCAAAAAGTCTCACAACATCCCCTGTTGCATGTATTTTAATCCTACACATTAAGTTCCATTCACAACAGTAAAACTTGCAGAAACAGCAAGGATGCAGGCAGATATCGATAAAATTCCAAGCTGCTTTTGTTGTAACAAGAACCAGGGCATATTAGCATCAGTAGCACAGAGCAAAAATAACGAATTACATACTTGGGTCTCTATGTCTACAAGTCTACATACTTGGTCAAACTATCATGAGTCACAATAAGGCTTACTCAAGACATTTAGGAAAAAAGAAAAAAACAGGACTAAGTCATCAATTGTATTCTCCTCATTACACTGTCGCAAATATACCACATTTTCATATAAAAACCAGACTTTATTAGGAAAAAGAGGACAGACAATGAGAGCAAGGAAAAAATACATCCTTTAACATCTTTAGCAAAAGTCATTTCAACAATATTTAAAATCTTATATTCAAGAACTTTAAAATCTTATATTCAAGAACTTTCAAGAACAGAAAGTACAGTTCATGGTACTAATAATATTCTTATATGCTAATAATAAATGTAGCTTGGTTTCCATTGTTCAGTTAAACCAATCTTTTTTTGGTGGGGGATTAAATATAAAAGAAAGATACATTCCAGTTTGCAAAATCTTGCTAAAAAACTAATAACTCATGTACATTATGAAATAAACAACAAAAACCATGACAAAAGGAATGCTGATTAAAAATTACCACTGTCTTGAACAAACTGTTGAAGCAATCGGCAAATTTGCACAAGAATTAAAAAATCATCAATATTTTCTGCATTAAAGAAATAGAGGAACTGACGGAGGAAATCAGAACCAGGAGCAAAAGCATTCCTGAATGCAAATAAAATGGTATTAACTTGAGTTATAACAGTGCAATGTTCAGGTAAGACCATACTAAAAATAAATCAATAATTTTTAGAGAAAGTGAGTGAAAGGAAGTAAATAAATTTCATGCAACAATACAGGGATAACAATCAAATTTCACCTGTCTAAATTCTGGCAGTTTTTGCCATAGATACTAAGGAATTTCTCTCGTAGTTTAGATTGTTCTGTTCTGACAACTTTTCTCCCTCTGAAGCATTTCTGTAGCAAGAACCAATCAACAATTTGCAAGACACTCATGAAAGATAGATTACCACTCATCATAAATGTATCTTCCCAGTAATAGGCACGTACAGTACATACCAAACCATAATGTAGGTGGCTAAACTTTAGAGTTAGGATATGTGAAATGTTGATTTCACATAGACATGAACTTTAAAAGTTATTTTATAATTTTGCAACACAAATTTCATGGAACCATAAAAAGGATGGGCACTGACCAAAATAAAGATATGAAAATAAATAATGCATCTTGGATTGTGCATACCGTTTCGTTTTTTTACAGCAAAATGCATGGGATGGCATCAATCAACAGGCATTTACCCCAATTCATAAGGTCAAATTAATTTTAAATTTTGATTGTAGAGGTGAAAAACGTTAAATATCTTGGTAAATTATTGGACAGAAAATCTTTAATGGATTCAGTCCCTTATATGCCATACTATTGTAACTGCGAAACAACTTCACATCATTTCCCCAATGGTTTTTGGAACTTGGAAGGTAAGGGAGAACAAGAAATAATCAATATTTGAAATTTAAGCGATGATAGGTATGATAAAGGCAGGATCATCAGTATAATATTTGCTGTAGGCCATATAAATAAGAAATCATGCTCCTATCTTTGGACATAAATGGCAAATAATACAAACCGTCAATTTGATTAGCTGTAGGTCAAAGGAGAAAGGTGATCAATCATGTGGAGGGAATTAGTTGTTTAAAAATATTGTTCTAAGCTATGGCATTTGTCATTATAGACTATTTCATTTCATGATGGTGCCAAGTAACTTAAAGTTGCAGTTTAGACAGCCATAGGTTGGGCATAGTAACCCCAAGATCACTATGACTCATGCAAATGCCAACAAGTTTCCACGCTATGCACAGGTAAGAGAGAGGGATATTGTACGTAGTCTTACCCTTGCATATGCAAAGAGGCTGTTTCCGGATTCGAATCCATGACCAACAAGTCAACAAGACACAACTTTACTACTGTTGTGACAGGGCTCGCCCTCTTATTACAGAAGAATATGCTTCTTTAAAACCAATTTCTTGGGGTTTGGCTAACAATTATCATATCAATTAGGGGAGTATGATTGGTCGGTAGACTAGACATCCTATTTTTAATCTTAAAGGCTTACCCTTAACCTCCATTGTCTCTCTTCTACACGCCATCTTAACCCCCCCCCCCCCTCTCTCAACATATATACATACAATATGGGGATTACTAGCCTCCAAACCATCATGTGGAGGTTACCACTGTCCGCATTTGTTTTGGACAAACTCTAGAAAAGAAAACTAACAGCCCATCTGTGAGCACAAAAAAGGGTATTTCATCCATAACTTGTTTGCCACTTCATCCTTGACTCCAAGTTTAGCCATGTAGTCGAGCACAATCATTAATCTCCTGAGGGACATGCATGATGAACACTTTCCATCGATTAGGAATGATACTGCTGACGTCGTAAAGAACTTCAGTGTAATGATGTAGGACCTATTGATGTAGGTCTATTGTACTGCCAAAGTCATAAGTTTGAGTTTGACAGCATCCAAACAATCCAACTCGCATATCAACACCTTGCAACCCATTATCCAAGCAAATATTGAACCTGTCTCTTGTAGCAAGAAATTCTGATAAAAGAATGTCACCTTAGTCGTAGAAAGCTGTCAAGCCACCAAACCAATCACCATTACTTGATCTAATTACATCTCTTCCAAGCTTTCCCCATCAATGCAGCTGCCATCTACATTTAATTTGACTACATAATTATGGGGCATGGACCATCTAAGAGATGTGTGTGAACATTATGATTTTTTCAATCAACGAACAGTTGTCAGTTATGGTGTGTCTTAGTATTTGGGCTTAGGGACTAAGTCAATTCTACAAAATTGGCTTGTAAGGTTAGGATTGTCCAAGCTTTATAAGTACTACATTAGCCATATCATCAATGTGGGATCTCAACCTGCTGAGAGTTGACATCCTAGTAGTTGCACACTACCATGCTTCACTTGGCCTTTCCGCTTAGCTCCTCTATAGGTAGCCCGTTTCAAGACACATGTGACGACAATTAAGGCAGCTTTCCAACACACCCACTCGCACCCAAGGCTATGGGCACAGTCCGCTCAGAGCATGCCAATACGAGTGACCCAACAATGGATCTAAGATAGGCTTTGGTACCATCTTAGAATTTGGTCTTTGAACCCCAAAACAACCCCACAAAACCAACTGATAAGGTGAGGAGTGTCCAAGCTTTATAAGGACTACATTGGCCATAATTCTTGGTTGTCACACACTATGACGCTTCACTCAACCTTTTTGGCCAACCCCTCTCTAGGAAGTCCTTTTTGAGACACTAGCAACTAACTCAGATAAGTCGCAATTAAGGCACTTTCCAATAATGTGTTTGCTTGATTTCTCTTTTCACTACATCCATTCTCCATTTCTTATCCAAGAAAGCCCAATTATTTATCCATTTCCAAAGCCACCACACTACTGCTAGGAATAGTGACTACTAGTGTAAGAACTCCAAGAAGCAAGACTAAGGACTTTCCTATTGGATAGGATCAAATCAAGGTTCAGCCTTAAGTCTACTTGTTTAATCTAGTCTTGAACACGCTTACCGAGAACATACACAAGATTATCTCTAATTGCATGCTTGTTTGTTGATGATATAGTTTTGATGAAAGAATCAAGGGAAGCAATTAAAGTTAAACTTGAACTTTGGAAACAAGTATGGTCATACTGCATCTGTTTGTCACTATAGGTTTGATCGGGGCTATCAACCTAATCCTTCACTCACTCACCATGAACCTTCAAATCAAGGAAATACTAAGACTAACAATTTTAGTGAAAATCAGTATTCTGGTCAAGGAAATGGTTCTGGTCAAAATAACTGGGACAGAACAATGGGTTCAGATCATCAAATTCATGGGGTCAAGGTACCAATCAGAACGGATCAATGCAAAACAATCAGAATCAACAGTCTCCAAGTGCAATGATTGCAAACTCCAATTCTAATTTTCAGACCAGTACTCCTACAACTTGGATACCAGATTCAGGAACCTCATTTCATGTGACGGGAATCACAGAACATACAGCAACTCAGTCCCTTTGAAGGTCCAGACCAAATTTATATTGGTAATGGACAAGGTTTGCCCATTCATTCCACTGGTTCTTCCACTTTCATTTCTCCTATTAATTCTAAAGTGTCTTTGTCCTTGAATCAGCTGCTTCTTGTGCCTACTATAACAAAAGATCTTATCAGTGTCAGTAAATTTGCTCTAGACAATGATGTATATTTTGAATTTCATCCTAATTATTGTCTTGTCAAATCACAGGGAGCCAATGAGATCTTGCTTGAAGGCTCACTTGGACCTGATGGTTTATATGTCTTCCCAAATCTTCATCTCCGAGGCTCAATTCCTGCCAGTTCAGCCTCTTGCTTTGTTTCAAATTCTGTAACCAGTGTTTGATCTGATGTAAATACTCTCAATCTGCTGTAAAAACCACTTCTGTTGATAGTGCATGTACTAGCACAGGCTCTCAAACTCTTTGGCACCTTAGACTGGGCCATCCTAATTCTAATGTTTTGAGACTTGTTCTTAATTATTGTAAGATACCAAGGCTGCTTAGAGCCAGAGCACTAATCATCACATCTTAAAATCACCCCCCAATATTCTGGAACACTTAACAGCATACATACATACACCTAAGACTTCAAAAATCAAAACAGCAATCCAAATTGCCACAGCATCCTCAACACAACATTTCGACATGACATCAACTTCGCACTATCAAACATCGAGGCATTAACATGCAACCACAGATGCAAAATGAACAAGCAAAACAGATCCACTTGAGGTTATTACTCTTAACAGCACACTAAACAATTGAATTAGATTTATTTTCACAGTGATTCAAAACCAATGGCATTCAGAAGCAGAGAAAAGCAAAACCTGAATCCTGAGAGCAGCAGAGTTCTGCTGACGCAACCACATGCGCCGGTTCCGCTCCAACCGCGTCTGCTCCAGGAGATTATTCCTGTCCCGTTCCTTCGAACTGCGGCCACCTAAATTAACGCGCTTACGAGTGAAGGAATCGCCGCTGAAGAACATGTTCAATTGCTTATTCGATTTCTGCGCGAACTTCGCCCAATATACGCCCTGATTTTCACAAACACGAACCAAAAAAAACACAGAGAGAACAATCGCAGCACGCGAAGCGGAGTTTAAACTGCAATGAGAGGGGTTTTGACGAGGAAATAGGCCTAGAAATCGAGACGACAGAGGAGGTGGTAGGTAGAAAGAGAATTGTGAATTGTGAATTTCAATTATGGGGAAGTGTAAATAATGTGATAAATAATTCTGTATTTGTAAGCAGAAAATGCCACGAATGAAAAGAAAAAGAAGGAAAACGGGAATCTTCCTGAACTTTCTGGGTGAAGTATGTTAACTTGGGGGGAAGGTTCTGATGGGAAGAAAAAAAGCAGAAAACCGGTGCAAGTGCGAAAGTATGGTAGCAAAAGAGAACTTGCAAGTTGCAAGTTGCAAGTTGCGACAAAGATACTCTACTTTGTATTGCATAATAATTTGAATTTTCAATAAATAATAATAAATATAATGTTAGGTTGATAAAATTAAAATATTACAATTCTTAATTTATTACCTATTTATAGTATATTATAAGTTTAATTAAATATAAATATATTTACAGTACAAAACTTTTATATACTTTCATTATGAAATATCACAAACGCTAAAATTATTAATTTTTAAATAATTACTTTAAAATAATATTTTAAATGATTTTTAACTAGTTGAATGCTTCAAAATCTTTAAAAGTTAATATAATACAACTTCTTCACCATTGGAAGTTGTTAGGAATAAAGAAATATTTTTATCACTTAAATTACAATAAATATAACTAATTGGATTGTATTCTAGTGTTGAGAAGATTAATTTATAAAATGTTAATTTTTAATATTTATCACATGTTAATTTTCTATTAGAACAATAGTAAATGATTGTCAATAAAGATTGGTTTTATAAGAAACGAATTTATATTCTAAAAGCATTTTGGTTCAATTTTCATTGTAGATGTGAGAACATTATCGGTAAGTAAATTAAAAGTATTTTTATAAGTATTTGTTGAACCTTGACATTTGATTTTTCTTTATTGGAAAAAAATAAATTAGTTTAAATTAATAAGCCAAGATGTCTTTTACATGATTTCTACTAAAATATGCTTCTTTTACCCTTAAGAAAAAAAAAAGGCTAAAGTTATTCGGCCTTTCTTCTTAGGACCTTTCTCCTTCATTAAGTAAACTAAAGAATTCACTAATTTAGAAAACAACTTGATCTCAAATGATAGCATAGCTTTTCTCATCTCATACCCTAATGTGCTTCAAACTTGCAACATTTTCATTCATAAGTTGAACGCGGTAATATATGGGGAAATTTGTGAGAAGTTCAAACTTGAAGGCAATTTTTCCTACAAATATGCTTCTTTATCTTGTAGTTAAGAACCCAATTATTTTGGCCTATCAAACAATTTTAGGGAAGGATTTTTCTATAAAAAAATCCCACAACAACTCTTACAAGATCTCATGACATGTCATTGGTTTCTAAAGAAGAAAAAAAGATCTCACGACCTAGCTTCATCCATTAGCATTTGACATGCACCTACCCATCACTATTCAACCTCTTCCACCAACAAGGTATTAAATTTTTAATTTACAAATTTTACATGTAACATTGAAAATATAATAATTATAAAATATAAATGCAATGTTATTAATACTTAATTTAGTCCTCAGGTTATCTTTAAAAACTTCAATTAAGTTCTCAAATTTTTAAAAATGCATCAATGTTGCTCTTTTTATCAATTTAGACTAACACGGTTAAAATGAGAAGCTACGGAAAAGGAAATCCTTTATTAACATATTGTATGTTACCAACACTGTTACAAGTATTACAGTTTCTTTTCTAAAATCAGCACAAAAAAAAAAACATATCATTGCAACAGGTACCAGTGGCACCATTGGAACCGCTTTACAAGAGAAAAGAGTTCAATATGTAAGCAACAGAGTAAAAGGTATTAAACCCATTAACCCCCCAGCTACAATCTATAGCTTTGACTTTACTCTTTACCAATCAACACAAACATATATAACTATGGACCTGTTTGAATATAAGCCACAAGTACTTTTGAGAGTCTTTTTATTAAAAATGTAGAACTTTTTCTAGTAAAGAAACTCTTAAAAACAATTTTAACCTTGTATCCAAACAGATTCTATATATCCTTCCTGATAATTCCAAATTAAATATGTCGCACCCAAGGCGAAACAAAAAATCCAGCGCTCAAGGGACAAGCAGAAAAATATTGCTAGTCCCCTACATAAATGAATATTTGAAATTCCATGACAATGACCGAGCCCAAGACCAAATCAGAAATTTAATATCCTAAACCATAGTGGAGCTTTCCACGGAATCCATATTGAAGATAATTGTTCCTCTTCTTCCAAACACAATACACAACAACACACCAAACAATCTTCCATATTTGTCGATCACCTTTGGTCCTTCCAATCCCCGAGTGTAACCAAATATGACTTTGAATAGATTTAGGGAGAACTATGGCAAAATCCTGCGCAATCCAACTATAACACTCCAACCACACCTTTTGAACAATATCACAATTTAAGAAAATGTGGTTTGTAAGTCTCAAGATGTTGGTTACACAGAGGACATAACTGATCAGCTTCTTCCACAATAATTCCCCTCTTCAATAAGTTCTCTTTTGTTGGAAGTCGATCACTCAATGCTCTCCGCAACAGAAACGCCATTTTTCTTGGAATATTTTGCTTCCAAACCTTAGCTAGAGTGTAGTTGGTGAGAAAAAAACACGTTAAGATTAAATTAGTTTATTGGTTCTTTAATTTATTTTTTAGTTCCATTTGGTTTTTTATTTTGTTTATTTAATTTGATTTTCTAATTTTAAAAATTGATTCGATTTAATTCTTTATTTTTTTAATTCAATTTCATCTTCTAATTTTAAAAATTTGTTTAATTTGATCTAACCGTCTAAATTAATTTGAATGATCCTCTAATTTAAATGTGTATTTTATGATGGTTTAAAATTGTTCTTAAGTAATTTTAAGCAATCACAAAGTATGATTTCTTAATATTATTGGTCCAATTTAGAAAATAAATCAAATTGAATTAATTTTAAATAATTGAAAATTGAATTGAATCAATTTCAAAAATAAATGAGACGATGAATAAATTAATTTAACCCAAAAAATAAGTAAATAATAACATATTGT
>PYAF01006050.1:580652-621100 GCA_007407185.1 Glycine tomentella | reverse complement strand
TAATGAATCCTATTTTTTTATGTGATGATAACTAAGTTCAATTCTAAATAAATTTAATGTTATATACAAGTGTGCTTCAAACATGAGTAAAAATAAATAATTATGTATAATTTAAATGAAACAATAATTTTATCATTTGAACATATTTTATATATTATATCCCATCATTAGATGATTTATTATATGATACACACTAAACTAAACATGGGATATGATTAAAGTTTATCATGCTTTTATCTTATTTTATTCTTATCTTGCTCTCATATCCTATCATGATTTATTATCTGGGTGCACACAAAACATTAGATTAATTATTATGTGTTTTAATTTTTTATATGATTTTTTTATATTTTAAAAATAAAAGATAAAGAATACTACTTAGGAGGACATAAAATTAAAATCAATTAATTATTAAAAGATTAAAAATTATATTAATTTAACTTTTTTTTCATTCAAACATTATCATTTCTTCATTATCCTCTTTATTAACTTTTATAATTTTGAATGTTATTTGAAAATACATTGAAATCTCTCAAATCTTATTCCATTGAAATTAGTGGCAGGTCAAGGACCCAAAGGCATCATGGGAACTTTATTTAAAATAAAATAATGACAATAATCATTGATCACACATATAAAGGCAAAGATATAAATGTTAAAGATAAAAAAAAATACATGAGAATTTAAAATCTATACTCGGTCAGTCCAAATATTTGAAAATAGAGGGGAAAAAGTATAAAAATTTAAAATATTTTAACTTACATTAAAGTGAAGGGATGCATTTTACACACCTTTACTTCAATATGGGTCGCCCCCAATCAAAAGCCAATATTGATTATAAAGTCATTTTTTATATAAGTCATAACATTTTTATATATTTTTTTAAAATTTATAAGACAATTTTATGTCAGAATAATTTTTAAAATTTTAATCCAATACACCCCTAAGATAAATTTAAAAATATTTATTGTACCCTTTTAAAATAATTACAAAAATAAATTAACAAAACATATAACTAGAACAAAGAAAAAGATGTGAAAATTATTTTTTATTTGGCAGTTTGATTATTGTTGTTGCTTATTCTTTGATGTAGTGAAAAACTCAAAGTCATATATTTCATTAAAAAAATAGACATAGATATATTTTTAGTCCTTTAAATTTGGAGAATTATATTTTTCTAATCCTTAAAAAAATAATTTGTTTTTATTAGTCCTTAATTTTTTGAAAAACTACTTTTAGTCCCTCTTTGTTCAATGTATTCATGTTTTTATAATTTGTAACGATATTTAACGGTCAAAATTTATTTTTTAATATATTTTTGAAATAATTTATGGCAATTTTAAATCACTAAAATATTTGACTTGTATGTTTTGGTGGCGGCCATTTTTTACATATATCTTGTTGATTTTAAAGAAAAAGAAAAAAGGTAGATGTAAAATTGTTGTAATTTTTTACATATTATGTTTATTTTAAATTGTCACAAATCATTTTTAAAGAATTTAAATTATAAAAAACATTTTTGATAATGACAAATCATTATAAATTGTGACACCATTAACACAAAGAATAAGAGATTACAAATAGTTTTTTGAAAAATTAAGAGACTAATAAAAATAAATTCTTTTTTGTAGAAAATCATATTTAAGTAAAAAAAAAATTTGTGTAAATGAATTTTAATTAAATTTGGCATGATCAAGCTATCACAATTTAGGTATGACTCATTCAAAATAGAACTAATAAGATGTCATGTGTTAATTATTCATATATATTTTAAATAAAATAATAATAATATTTTAGAAAAATCAAAATAATTAATTAAGATACTTTGTTTCACAAACAAAGATTTCTTTCTTTCTTTTTTTTGTTTCCAAGTGTCTGTGTGAAAGCAATCTAAGAATTATTAATTCCTAAAATAATGATTCTTTTAAGGGTGGATTCAGCTCAAGTTATGCTATTATGGATGTGCAAAGGATTAATGGACCAAATTGGAGGTCACCATCACTTTTGTAAAAACTGGTCCGAATCGGTCAGGCGGACCCGTTGAACCGAAACTTGATTGTCAAATCAGGTCAGTTCCGTATTCAAATCGAAAATACAATTGACCTGGTTGATCTGGTTAAATCCGGTCGGATTTCCATTTTTTATTTTTTTGGAAAAAAATTGGATTTTGGAGTATAAATAGATTTTTTTACTCAAATAATATTAGTTATATATTTATAATATATATATATATATATAATTTTGAATTTGTAATATATAACGGGTCAAACCGAATCAATTACCGACCCACCGATTAAACCATTAACCCACTATTTCGATCGAATCAATGATCAAACCGAATTTCACAACTATAACTGATCACCATACCAACAACATTTATGAATGTGGTATTTTGATAGATCACATTAGATTGAAAGTCACTTCACATCCATGCTATAGCATTCAGTTTGCAAATCCCAAAGCTAACTATGAAACTGATTCTTTAGCTTGTATGTCTGGGCAGAAATCAGCACAATAATTTTTTTCCATGTATTTCCCTCTTTATTCAATTTATTATATTAATGAAAATCAGTTGATTCTTTTTTTTCATAAAAGGGTGGATTAATCTCTGATCATTTTATTTTGTAATAAATGGTAATAAAGAGAATAATCATATTAAATATAAAAAATGGCCTCATCATATATATAGATGGCCAATATCCAGCAAAAGATAAGGTTCCTTTGAAACACTTATTTATTTTTATTTTATTATATTAGTTGTCTTTTTTTTTACGTGGTTGTTCCAAATAAAATTGAGTTTAATCCCCTTAAGAAATATCTTGAGTTTAAGCTTTATGGATGAAAAAAATATAATTGATAAAAGATCTTACTAAAAGTGACCAACAAAGTTTTTCAAGATAAATTATCAACAAAATTGATGAACTTGACACCAATATCATAGTGAGAGGAAAAAAAACTCAAATGTTTCTCATTAAAACATAGGATTAATAATGTCTCACTTAATCTCTTTTGCACTTTTAAGAAAATAATAATAATATTTTTTAAAAGAATTTCATGATCATTAAGTTGTCCCAACTCAGACTTCCCAAATTAAAATTCAAGATTAACAAGGCGTTGTGCTCAATTACAATTTTTTTTTATTTTTTAGATAATTAAAAATAAAGAAAATGTAAACGAAATCTAAAGAAGAAAGAAAGGAAAAATTATTCATTTGATCTCTATAGTTGCAAAAGTTTTCTCTTTCAGTTTCTATACTTAGAAACCATTCATTTTAATTTCTATACAAGTACTTTTAGATTTTTTTAGTTTCTATAGTTATATAAATTTTACCTTTTAATTCTTGTCATCTTATAACCCCAGGACCAAAAGAGATCCGAGAGAGATCAATTTAATTTCTCAATTTTGTGCTTTGTACATATATAGAAGTATGTTTTGTCTGTCACTTTTCATGATTAAGGGACTAAATAAATGTTATCTATCTCTCATCAGTAAAAAATGATATAATTTAAAATTTTGTAATAACAATAAGTATTGCTCTATTTATTTGTCCAACCAGTAAACTAATCCATTTTTTTTTTCTTAAATTGCTTGGATTTGTTATTACCAGTGTAAAGACGAGTAATCCAAAAATTGTTGAAAAATAATGTGTAACTCCCTCACACCACAGGTTAGTATAGTAAAACAAATCAATTTCATTTGAGAGGGGTCAAGGTGCGCGCTTTATAGCATTAGAATATCTAATTATAGTTTACGAAAAAGACATCACGTAAAATGATATTCTTGATACATAACAGCATTCATAAGTAAGTAAATAGTATGTTATGTTAATACAATGAATTAATTCAATGCTCGTGGCACATTTTTCTACTCATTTTCTATACCTAACATAAGTATAATTAGTTCTTCTTAAGAGAGGAGAAAATACACGCTTTGCCTTTCAAAGAGGTCAAAAGATTGGGGAGACGAAAAGGGTCGCAGTTCACAAACGAATGTAGACAATTTGAGTCAAAGACGCTTTCGATGCAACAATAGAGAGGGCAAAGATTGATAGTATAAAAATTTCATCATCTTATAAGTTATATATACATACTATATATGATAGATATTTTTCAATATGAAATGTACACATACATATGTATAGTGACTAGTTAGTTTTCGGAATTAGATGTGATGAGGAAGACACCGTCCAAAAAGGAAATGTCAACGCAATGAATCCTGAAAACCCGGCTATCTTTTGACAAAAAGACCAAGAAACTATGGATGGTGTCACTCTCATTGAACCCAAAATATTCCATGTGACATGGATCCCAATAACGCATAACATTATGAAATTAATAATTTTGCAAATAAGCAAATTGTGGTAATTATTACTTAACTAGAATACCCCATTGAAAGAGTTGGGATTGGCGTAGATGCCTTCTTATGGTATAATTAATCCATATGGTCAAGAATGCTGTTATGCGAAGAAATTTTTTCTCACTTTGCTTGACAAGCTCTTGTTTCTTGTAATCACCTTTATAAGTTGCCACTTACTAAAAGTGCATGTTTCTTGCGCAACTAGTGCTAAGTGGCTTAGTTACAAGTTAGATATATAATATGCATTATATTATATCTTATGAAGCATCACTCGTTAATTATAAAATTAACGTGGGTTAGGCGTGCTTTTCTGACATTTTGGAAGGAGAAAATAAACAAGTTTAATTACAAAAACAAAAACAAAAGATAACAATTTAGTAATTTAAATAGGATAAGATCATTATAGTCATAAAAGTCTCACTCCAAGTATTTAATACATCAAAACTCAAATCCGAAACCACTACTTATCACTAATAAGTTAAAATAACTCTCATCAATTGATTCATTAAACAAGATTTAATATCATAGTTTAAAAATTTCTAATGTGCTAGATGCTAATCGATCCCTATGACTTTTCAGTCATGTTTTAACTTAAGTATGTCATGCTAATTGCCTACATTTTCATCTTTGGTATTCTTTTCCCTATTCTTCCGTCTTGTTCGTTACCTCTTCACTAATATCTTGCTGCACTTTCCATGAGAATGTAGCACAAATTCGAAAACCGTTTCTTTGGAAACTGTTATCTCACAAGAAAATAAAAAACGTGGACGATAATAATGAAAGAAAAATCAAAATTAGACTTACTACATTAATGCTCATGAACCTGTAATGGGTGGTGGAAGGTTTTGGTGGGGCTTGACCACCACCGTAGGTGTTCTAATTTTCTAATTCCTCTCACAAATTGATCGTATCTGGTGGGCGCAGCAAAGTACGTGTCAAATGTTAATTAGATAACTATGATCCAACTTAATAATAATATGTTCTTTCTTAACTTTCTTTAATTTAATTTCTTCAGCTTTTGTGTTCTAGTTTCCTTGTGGGGAGTAGGAAAATGATACAACCAGAGTATATATCTTTTAGAGCTTGTGTCTCTTTAGCAGGAAACCCCTTTTCACACTGTGTCCCTAAACAAGTGCACTATTGTTTAGATGACTTTATTTGCACACCACTTAATGAGAAAACACTAATATTTTTTCATATTTATATATGATTTCTTTGTATAAACTTCTCTAAAAAATAATTTTAGCATAAAAAATAAGAAGAAAATAATTAAGGATATTACTAACCAGTATTCTTAGATATTATTAAAAAAATTTAAAAATATATTTATTATATAAATTATAAAAAAACGTAAAAAAGATAGTAAATAATATAATTTTTTGTCTCTCAATGAAAATATTTCTCAATATCTTTTTTGGACATTAATTAACATTTTAAAAAAATAAAACAAGTTTTTTTATAAGTTAAAATTAGACTTTTATTACCTAACCATTCATTAATTTTAGTTATTGCTTCACATATAATAGCATCTCATCTTCTAGTTGTAAGTCACAAGGATGCTTCGTTTTAACTGGGATCAAGATTTACGTTGCAGAGCTATGTAAAAAAAGTGTGGTCGATGTTGGAAGACAGTTGTCAGTGCTAAATTAACAAGGATAAACCGTAGTAACATTCTTAAAACAGACAAATTGAGCAAGGCCACGTGCTAACTTATGATCTTTTTTTTTTTTCACAAGACATGCTAACTTATGATACCAACTTATAATAATAACAAAAAAGATGTATTCGCACCTTTGATATCTGTACGTAGCTTATGAGTAAAGAGTGAAATATGAAGAAAAAAATAAAAAAGCAATAAATGTTATATATAATATAATAAAAATTAAAATAAGATGCAAGGTAAGTATTTCATCTATACTTAAATATTGGAAAAATTTAACTAATTTTATACTGATTAACAAAATCAATTAACATTATTTAATTTTATTGATGATCGTAATTATTTTTTATAAAAAGTTTCTTTGCTAAAATTTGATATCATGAATGACAAAACAGTAATTAAAAATAAAATTCTAATTAAATGAAAAATATTTTAGAAATTATATCATTAAATATGATTAAATTAGTTAAATTTGCTAATATTAATATCGTTAACCAAGAGAATTTAGTTTAGTTGGTTAAGTAGAGTGTGTGAGTTGTTATAATTTTTTTGTTGCATGTCTTCAATTTTTATGAATAAAAAAATTAAATCCATCTTACAAGCCAATGTTTTCTTTTGCTTATATTTTATTCTAGAGTAATATATAAATTCGGATGCGAGTTTTGTTTGGTATAAATCATAGGTAATTACATTGAATGAGTTGGGTAAATTTATTATGAGCAATAAAATTTTTCATTCAAGTATTTAACACAATGCATATTTAACACTCAAACTTAATGTCAATATTATAAATTTTAGGCTTAATTGCACTTTTGGTTACTTAGTGTCCTAATTGTGTAATTTTGGTCCTTTTGTTTCTCTTTCAATAATTTTTTTTGATGTGATGCTTGGATGATCCAAACTACACAATTGAAACCTTGGGGACAAAAATTATATAATTATGAGACTCAAGCAATTACACAAGTGCAATTAAAAGTAAATTTCATTTTCATTTCAATTGATTTATCTTTTTATTAATAGATGCTTTAAATCTTGATTATTAATCAATTTTTAAAATTTATCTATTTTGTATCAATAAAATTTAATTTAATCTTAATTAATATTTAAAATTCATTCAGTTTTAAAATAGCTTATTTTTTTAAATTGGTATTAAATTTTTAACTAAGAAGTTCTAATGATTATTTACCTTTAATCCTAGTCAATAATTAATTTTATTTTTAAAAGTCACTTCTTCAAACAAAAAATTATATTTCTTTTTGTTGATACCTTTTTTTTTAATTCAATTTTTTTTTATCATGGTTTGATATTTTGAAAAATGAATTATAACAGAGGAAAATTAAAGAATATTTAAGATTTAAGATTAAAACTCTCCCTTCAAGAATTATATGTTGGTAATTTAACTCAAATTTAATCTTCTGGATTATTTGTAAATGAGATAAATTAAAGTATATATCAAATTTGAAATGAAATTAAAATTTAATATATTTATTTATAAAACAGAGAAAATGTTTAAAGATTAATTAAAATGAAATTAAAGTTTAAGATGTCTATTTTGTAAAAAGAGTAATGGTTAATTTTTTTTTTGAAAGAAACCAAAATTCGTAATATCTATTTATAAAAGGATGATATTAAAAGAAAATGAGTAGTTTTCCTTAAAAAATTATGATTGATAATAGTATGACATGCTTGGGAAAACATCTTAAATTTCTATGATACCTATATATATATATATATATTATTTATTCAGGGAAAATTACATTCACAGTTTCAAACTCGAAGAATGTGGTGTTGTCGCTCTTATTATCTTTCCTTTTTTTTTTACTACTATATATACATGGGGTTAAGAAGAGACCATTGGATATTCGGGGCAGTGTTATAAGACTAACCAGTTCGGTTGTAATATCAAATTGGACATGTATTTAACTCGATAATGACCTCAGCAACTAGGCATTTAATCTGTTGGTTATGGCAAGCATTTTCTGCTTCTCACTACACGATTTTTATGGTGGTTTCCGTTTCCATTTATGGTGGTCTTTTCACTTCCAAACAGTACACATTGCGGGATAAAATAAGATGAACTAACTCTTTAAATTTGTCCAATAATATACAACAACTGACTATTATATGTATTATCATCTGATACAAAATAAGTATAGTAATATGCTCAGAACTTTGTGATGAAGGCAAAATCATTGCCCTTACTACTGTAACTGATAAAGTATTACATGTGCGGAATACAAAGTCTCAACCACTAAGCTATTTTGAGTTTTTTTTTTTTATTCGTGAAAATTAAAAATAATGTCAATTTATAATAACTTGTAAATTCTGTTCGTTAGATTTCTCTTTCTTTGATTGTTGAGATACTTCGAATGATAATGGGACAGTTTTGATAATTACTAAAATTATTTTTGATTTTGAAAATCATGATAAAAAATATGGTAAAAGTAATTATTTATTACTTTAACTTTTAACGTGAAACTAGAATTGATTGCGAGAAAATTAAATTTAACCTAAACACACACAATTCATCTGTTACCGAGGTTTGTGGCAATTTTATTCTTCAGAATCAATTATGGACTGGTCCTGGGCATCAGTAGGAATTATTTATCTATTCAGGGATATATGCACCCAAAATCAACACATCATCAAGCTTCTAATATTCTACTATATATAATATCGAAAATAATCCACCTAAAAGGGTTTCTAGAAATACAACATTCCTTTTAAATTAGATTGGAGGACGTGGGTGCAAATCTACGGAAATTTAGAACATTCTAAAACAAAAATTGTTGAATAACGGGATTAGCTGTGGCAGAATAAGAACCAATGAACTATCAATTCTATGGAATCCCATTTTCCTTTTGAGAGCAACTAATGGGACTTTAAAGAAAAGCCCCTACTAATAGCTTACACGTCCTTTTTAATGCACAGAGAAGAAGCATTATTTAACCAAAGTAGATCGTAGCTTGAATCTTCTCAATATATATCTAGCTTAAAATATGTTGCACGTACTTAATTTATTTTATACCGTATGGATTCATTTTCTATTTTCTCCTTCTTACCATACATAAAACATGAAATTTTGCGAACAAATATCAACTGAAAATTCATCATAGCCGTCTTGAATATTCTTTTTTGCCCTTAACATACATAAAGTATTAAAATTTGTGAACAAATATTATAAAAGTAAGATTAAAAATTATAAATAAAAGTATAAAACATTCCATATTGTTAAAATAATTCAATAAGGATCAGGCGAATCTAATTCAGTTAATTATAAAATAAAAAAACTAATTCAATGGAGCATTAAATATTTCCTAAACAATACTTTAAAATATGCCAACGGGCTCTTTGAAGCATGATTAGTTGGTAAGGGCGGGATTCCATTATCTTAACCAATTGTTTTGATATTGAGATTTGAAGACTTAATAAGAGAGCTCTACTTCTTCTTTTTTGATAATCAAAACTTTATTAGAATTAAACAAAGTATATGGGGTACCTTAAGAGCATATTTGGGGCAATTGAAATTTCTTATTTTAGCTATTTTTCTAGAAAAAAAGTTGTTTGAAAAATAATCAAGTGTTTGGGACAATAGCTGAAAATTGCTAAAAAAGTTTTTTTTTTTTAAAAAAAAGTTAATTTTCATGAATAATTTTTTTTTGAAGCTTATGATTATTTCTCAACAATTTTCTATTCCAAAAAATGTTATTTCCAAATTACTCCAAAAATTTCCATTAGCTTTTTTCCCTTCAATTTCGTGCATAACCTTTTTGTCATTTACTAGGTAAGAATTGATTTTTTTTTTTTTGTATTCCAATGAAATTATTATTTATTAAATCGTTTTTCAGTAAACTTGACCCAAACAAAAATTAATTGTGACTATAATCGATTGTGATAATAATGATCAATTACATATATAATATCGTATTAAAATAATTTAATTTTTGTAATTGTCTCAAACACACTAGCAATAGATTTATAAGGCCAAATCATAGGACTAAATAGAGAAAAGTTGAAGTCTAAATTAAGGGACACCTTTTGAATCACAATTTTATTATGCATATTCTAAAGTACTCCCTCCTTCGTTCCCATTGTAAGTGTTGTCTTAAGTTTTTTTATTTTTAAGTTTCTTATTCCCTAGGGTATTAATTTTATAAATCATTTGTACTAGAATGTATTTGATAAATAATTTATCATTTAAAAATACATAAATAAATTAATTTTTTAAAGAAAAACATGGAATGGGTTTACCTAACTCGGACGGAGATTGATGAAGTTATGTTTAAATTTTTCATTCGCTCATCGTCTAATCCAACTATAAATCCACTCTATCTATATCGAGGATAGAGATAGAGGACAAAATCCACCCCAACCTATCTCATTACCATGTGTAGAGTTTATGTTTAAAAAATAACTGTGCTTTCCTTAAATTTATTGCATTGCATGTGTAGATGATAATATTTTAAAATTAATTAAATTTAATTAATTCTAATGAATGGGTTTATAAACTTCTTGTACTTTCTTTTATAATTGTAGCCTCGTAGCGAATCCGAATTCCCCTACCATATGATAATAGAGACTTGAAAAATGGAATCATAAAGTAAAATATATCAACCTGAGAGACAAAAGTATCACATATCGTATATAATAAAACTAACAAAGTAGCAGAACTCCTGTGGACACTATCCAACATATATATATATATATATATATATATATATATATATGTTTGAACTTTACATCTGATGCCACGTGATTGTCGTGTAACAAAACTAATATATTTCCTGTTTCTTGTCCATACGTATCATCATAATCACCGATGCGTATTATACAAGGATATATTAAGACAGAAAAATGAGTATATTTTAATAATAACAGAACGACATGTATTTAGATTCCACGCACCCAGCAATATAGCTTGTCTTTCAGACTTTGCAATCTTATCCGAAGAAAATGATTTTACAATTTTAGCTTATTTGATAATAAAATGGTCGAATCAAGGATAATACACCATTC
The DNA here is from genome assembly GCA_007407185.1 of Glycine tomentella. Lineage (NCBI taxonomy): Eukaryota > Viridiplantae > Streptophyta > Magnoliopsida > Fabales > Fabaceae > Glycine > Glycine tomentella. The sequence continues at coordinate 610,068 of PYAF01006050.1, read as the reverse complement.
TTTTCCCACAATCACATTAAAAATTCCACATTGCAAGCAGATAATCATATAGGTGGTCCATATCGAAACTCAATATATAATATAAAGCATAATATGAGCTTGTGGCAATATTTTAAGAGATATGTCACCGTTCCCCAATATGTAATACATGTCGACATTCAATGGAATTCCAGATTTCTTCCCCACCCACTTTGTATAATAAGATGAAGGGACAAATAAACATAGCTTAAAAGAAATTAACAATTTCTTTCAATTATTTAAACTTGTAAAGCAGCTCGTATCCCTAGCAGCCTCAATAGATGTATAGCACACTGGTCGGTACGTGTACATGATTTTCATCATATGGATCGCAAGGGCTTGTGCAATTCCGATTTTTTTTTCTCCCTCGAGTTGTGTGGAGATAGTTCCATTATTGGCACGTTTCACCTTGTTTTTTAATGGAGAAGAGAAAGGAAAATACAGTAACATTTTTTTTTTTTGCTTCTTGCTATGTAATTAAATTTAATTAGCATTTTATCATTTGGGACCAAACTATAAAATGTAATTAAAGTGGAGTTACTTTATGATCTATATGCTTGTGGTCCAATCCAATTGACTGCTACCAATATATATGCCTGGGTGGCGTATAGTTAATAGAAATCAGTAGCATTTTTACTAATTAAAGCAATTGAAAAAATTAACAATCCAATTAATTCAGTCTATACTCTGGCACGGCATACTTTAGTTGGAATGGAATGAAATCTTGGAACCATTTTTCTCTCCAGAAAGTAATGTAGAATCCAATAATGGAGTTTATAAATATAATTACAATAGTTACTTGGACTTAACCCTGGTTATGTAAATAACTAAAAGTTTATTATATATGTACCAAAATATATTAAATTTTATTATATATGAAAAATTAAAACTTCAATCTCTCTTAAAAGAAAAATATAATTAATGAAGTGATCATGCATTTGGGGAGATATCATAAACGTAATTCACAAATGAGAAGGGAAAACTATGATAAAATTAATCACTCTAAGATGGAATTTAGTAGATGGTGATCCCTCACAGCCCCATAATTAATCAAAATTCAAAGGATTAAAAGGAAAATTTATTGTAGCCGTCCTATATAAAGAAGAAATTAAACCTTGGCCTTTAAATTATGACAAATATGTTAGATTAGTTTAATCCCCTTTTCGTTATAAAATTGAAATCCGGACCATAGACCGCAGTGTGTTGTTGCACCATGCAAATGCTGAGATTCGTGCCTGATCTGTTTGGTAACGTTAATTGGCTAGTACCCCAAAATTTATTATTAGGAGAAATTAATACTCTTGCAAACGAAGGATATCCATAGATCAATATACCATGCAAACACCGAATAAAACTTAGCAGTTACATATTAAAGACAGAAGATAGTTTTATACTTTTGTAATTTACTAATTTATATATTTTTTCCAATTAATGAAATAATTTACTAAATTTTATATTATAATTGCAGTAAAAAATTATATTATAATAATTTCACTCTTGAACCTGAGTTGATCTTTTATTATACTTTTAATTTTCTCAAAATAAATGAGAAATTAGAATTATATTAAAACTTATTTTAATAATTTTCAGTTCCCGTTATATAATACTTATTTTATATTTTAAAATACTATCAATTATTAATTATGTTCATATATATATATATATTAATTTTTTTTACATTATGATTTTAAATTCTAAAATTTTAACATTAATTACTTTAGTATTTTTATTTTACATTAAACCTTTTTTTTTCTCTTTCAAATCTTAATTCTGTATATTCTAAACTTATTTTTCAATTATTTTAATCAATTGCGATTGGGCTTTCGTTTTAATCCTTGTCTTTTGAAAGTCATGAATTTGATATTTTCTTAAATTAAGATTCTCATATAATTTATGAGATATTGACTAATTTTGTACATTTTAAATCGTTCTTGTCTTCCTGTACAAAAACAATCGTTCTTGTCGATCTTTTTTATACAGACTGGCCATTTTTCATGGGAGGTAATAGGACCATTATTTGAATTAATAGTTATAGATGATTTTAAATTATTGGTCCCACTATTAAATTTTAATTGGTACCACTATTAAATCATAATAAATTTTCAAAATGAAAGCAGCACTTAATTACGATATTGAACTTTTTCAGGTTATTTAATTGTGATAAAGGAGAGGAATAAGCATATAGAATCATAGGGGGTAAAAAGTCATCCGGGAATATCTGGAAACATAATTTATAAAGAAAAAACAGAGAGAGAGAGAGAGAGAGAGAGAGAGAGAGAGAGAGAGAGAGAGAGAGAGAGAGAGAGAGAGAGAGAGAGAGAGAGAGAGAGAGAATCTCTCAACAACCGCAGTATTCACTTGAACTTGAAGCATGAAAATGAAAATTTTCGAATATATTTATGAAGATAATTTAATTAAAGTATAGTATATTTATTTACTAAAATCATAACGTGTTATTTTAAAATAAATACTATATTTTTTATTTTATTTGGTAATCACAGTAATTAGTGCGTTTTTTTAATTTCTGATGACATATAATCTTTCGAATTATTGAAACGTAGGAAAATGTTTTCCAAAATAAATTAACACCAAACGATGATTAAATTATTTGCATATGAAGTTCAACTAAATACAGTTTATACAAATTAAAAATTATAAAAATCAACTTTTCATCATAGTAATTGACACAAAAATACTAAACCAACAGGAGTTTTAAATTTACAAGAGAAACATTTCCCCCTAAACTATTTAAATAAATAATAAATAAATAAAAATGCTACCAATAAAATATTATTTAGAAAAAATGAGCGTGAATATTTTCTATAATAATTCTAAGGAGTAAATATGTTTTTATGAATAAAAGATAAAATGTATAAAAAAAATGTTTTTGTCTCTAATTATCTTTTGAAAATTTACTTTTAGTCTCTAAGAATTTTTTTAAACATTTTTAGCTTCTATATTTTACATTCGTTAACATTTTTAGTAGTCCATATTAATTGACAATCGCATCATCAAATAGTTTGATATGATAGTTATACACAATTTTTTATAGATAAATTATGTTTCAAATCTCCATTTAACTAGTTTTATATTATCAACTAGTATCTAAAAATGACATGGCAAGTTGTATTAATTGATAATGTAACAAGTTAAGTGATTACAAGTATAACTATTACACCATCAGTTAATGGTAACAGAAATTAAAAATGCTAATGAAAAAATAATATAACATAAAACAACATAAAAATTATTTAGGAACTAAGAATGAATTTTACAAAACATTTAGAGATAAACGTATTTAAATCTAATTCTAAATATGTGAACCCAAATTGTTATAACAGGATATTATATTCAATCCCTACGTCTCATTTTTAACAGGAGTATCCATTACTACAAGGGCAATAAGTAAGAAAATAAAAATAGTTATTAAAAATAATAAAATATATTTATAATATTTAATTTTATAATTATTTTAATTCAAATATTAAATATGTAACTGTCTTAAATATCTAAGCAGACAAATTCATCACCTATTTATCCCACGACTCGATAGAATTGTATCCCGTGAAAAAATGCCTGTAATCTGTGGAAAAAATATATTATTATGAGCACGTAACATTTGATAGACTCATCGACCGCACGCGCACACAACAAAACCCGGAAAAGTCAAACTATAGCGTCAAAGTTCGTAGCCTTTTCTTACTTAGAAAGCCATAATAATAATATATTATTATTTTCCTCCTAATTCTCATTTAAGCATTCGTTAATTAAATCATTATTATTTTTTTACTACTTCAGCTTAGTTTTCTACTTTCCCTCTCTCTCTTTCTTTCTCTCTCTCTCTCTCATAATCCCATCCCAACTCTATGGCTTTCTCCTTTTTTTTTTTCCTTGAAAATTTTCGAAGCTCCATCCTTGAATATCTATATAAAGCCCCCACCCTTCTTTATCCTCTTCGTAATAAGCCAAAACCCTCTCTCTCTCGATCTCTCTCAATTTGTTTACCTCTTCAACTCAATCACACTTCTAAGATCAAAAGCTACCTTTGTTGCTTAGAGTTTGAACTTTGAATCAATCAATCAAAGTGGGTGGTGACTCATGGAAGTGAAAGGAAGGGTAAGCAACTCCACCACCACCACAATCCAAAGTGAGGATGAGATGGACCTTCGAAGAGGTCCTTGGACCGTCGATGAGGATCTTGCTCTCATCAATTACATTGCCAATCATGGTGAAGGTCGATGGAACTCCCTAGCTCGTTCAGCTGGTAATTAATAATATAATAACCTTTTTTCTTTCTAAGTTTTGATCCCAATATAATACTACACCATGGGGTACAAGTGATATATTTCTTGATTGCAATTGTTGACACGAAAATTAGTTCCACTATTTTCTTCAACACTGCCTTTCTATCTTCTACACATCTATGATTATTGTGGTGTGAAAAGCCCTTCTCACTTCTCGTCCCGTTTCATCATCAATCAATTTCTTTGGGGGTAGAAAAGCCAAAGTTTGCGGTTTTCTAATATATATGAAGAGCATCATGATATGGTAGTGGATTATGTTAGCCAGGACTTTATAATATGGCATATACTTGTTCGTGGTGGGGCATAAAAATGAAATATGTAATTATAGGTTGTCAATAGTTGCTTGTCCGCATCCCCCATTCATGAAAAATGAAAAAAAAGAGTTATATGAATTGATACCACAACTAAAAAAAATCATATATTTGTACAGAAAAAATAAAAGTACCATAAAGGAAAAAGAAAATGCTCTTTCTTTTTTTCCTTCATTATAGTAGTATTTTGCTCCTTTAGAACTTTACCAATACAAGCAATATTTTGTTGCAGGACTCAAACGAACTGGCAAGAGCTGCAGATTGAGATGGTTGAATTATTTGCGTCCCGATGTTCGACGTGGCAACATCACACTTGAAGAACAGCTTCTTATTCTCGAGCTCCATGGTCGCTGGGGAAACCGGTAAGAAAAAATTAATATTTGTCTCATAAGAAAATATATATATATATATATATATATATATTACATTTTTCTTTACATATATTATTTTTTGTTTTTATTTTTTTCTCTTCATCTCTTTTTCTTTCACCCATACACTTAAAATAAGGTTTTACATTTTCCAAAATTAAATATGCATGCAAGATGCAACCAAATATTATACCTTTTTTTAAAATTAAATTATTCATCATTATTAAACTAAATTCCCAGATTGTGATTTAGTTTTATTGATTTGATCAGATGGTCTAAAATTGCTCAGTATTTGCCTGGAAGAACCGATAATGAGATAAAAAATTATTGGAGAACCCGTGTCCAAAAGCATGCCAAGCAACTCAAATGTGACGTGAATAGCAAGCAATTCAAGGATGCCATGCGCTACCTTTGGATGCCAAGGCTGGTGGAGCGCATTCAAGCCGCCGCCGCCACGGCCACCTTGGGTTCTCCAACGGCATCTGCTAGTGCTACTACAACCATCACCACCAACAACAACGCCACCACATACAACTACGAGAACAACAACAACAACCTTAACAACAGTTTTGAAGTGCACAGTGAGAACATGATGTTGAGAAATCCAGCAATCATGAACATTAATAATTTTGGTGGTTCACACAGTTATACTCCAGAGAATAGTAGCACGGGTGCATCATCGGATTCGTTTGGTGCTCAGGTTTCGCCTGTCTCGGACTTGACTCAGGATTATTACAATGTCACGTTTGGGAATAATAACAACAACAATAACCCTAATCCTGAGTATTACCAACAAGCACATGATCAATTGAGTTTCTTAGACTGCATCACAAGCCCTTCAGGGTTGTTCGATTTCCAATCCATGGAACCAAACACCCCGTGGATTCAGAGTAATGTTGGGGATACGTCAACCAACGGTTTCTGGAATGTTGAAAACATGTTGCTCTTTCAACAACTCTCTGACGACATGTGAAACATCAATTTGTAGGAGAATTCATGGTGAGAGGGACTAAAAAAAACTGTTAAGGGTTGTGAAATTTACAGATGCTAAAATTATATAATTAAATAGAAAAATGAGCAAATAGAATAAATTCATATGTAGGACACACGTAGGATCCACGACATGGACATAGATTTTAAACTAAGGACAGTATAAGAGCAAAGAGAAGGAAGCTGTGTATTACTTTTAAGTTTAATTCGTACGGACTTTTTTTTTTTTTTTGTTCTTTGATTTTCCTTATTTTAGAGGGGGTGGGGAAATATTTGTAATTTGAGCTTTCTTTATAGTATAAGATTTCATTCTTTGAAATTATTAATCTCTGTTCTTCTGTTTTGTTTTGATTCCGATCTTAATTCCCTAGCTAGCTAGAGATCACTAGTAGTAGTAATGCATTATGGATGCATGATAGTACAAATTAATTAAATTATATTATAACCTAAAAACGTGTGCATAATTGATTCCACACAACACACCCGAACCCTTTTTTTCATTTGTCAATTCCCTATTACAACTGTTATATTTATATACTTATATATAAGTAATTATAAGTAATCCCACTTTCTAAACCTTGTCCACGGGACCTGAACCAAACCCCGCAAAGTGTATTTCTAGATCGTTAAAAAAGAGGTGGAAAGCAATTTTAATTTTTTAGACGTGGTCTTGTATTATTGGTATGTTCAAGTTGGCCCTCGGCGACAAAACTTTCAAAAGTTTAAACATAAGCCTCCATTATTACCATCGTTATAATGATCTTAAAGCTTCAATTTGCCACCTAAGTACGATTCCAAGGACCCTACCCCAAATTTCTCTCACGCTTTGTTGGATTTCGTACGAACATAGCTCCACTATGATCCAAAATTACCAACTTTCAGTCCAATCCATACAAGCCTAGATGCCATCAAGGGTAATTTCGTAAATCCGTTCACTGCACGTGCAAGGTTCATGAGTTGCAAAACGTGAAGGAATAGTAGAGAGAGGGAGGGAGGAGATGGTGGTGGCGGCGGGGAATCTTTGTAGGCCGCGTGCCTATACGAGAAGCCATAAATGTGGTCCCGTAGAAAGAGGTGTTTAGAACTTGCCACGCGTAATATTATATTATATTCCAAATATAATAAATTAATACAGTAATTTTTGAAATGATTTTTTTTATTAATCACTATGCTTAAAACATTGATTAAAAAACTAAAATAACAGATATTTATTATAAAAATAATAAGAGAATGTAAAAACTTCACCACAACATAATTCAATAAAATATCATCATTATCATCATTAATAGCATCTTTAACCCAAGTTAATTAGGAATAATGGTAAAAGGAAAAAAGACGAAAAGAAGAGAAAAATAAACAAAAAAAAAATGATTGAAACATATAATTACTAATGGATTTAACCTTCCATCAAATTTATAGCTTTTTTCCATTCTGTTTTAATGACATTATTGGGTATTATTTGTTTTGTTAAAAGAAAAAAGATTGAAAGTGGCAGAAATCATAAATTACGTACCGTAATTAGGGTTCCTGGATCGACAGGACTGTGGCACTTGCAGCCGCCATCGACACATAGCAGTATTCATATTGCTCTTCCCTCTCTTTCCCTTCATATACTACTGGTATTAATTATTCGCATAGTACAACCCACCGACTTTCTTATAACAAATTAGAAATGTAATTTCTATGCAGTAAGCATGGCCAAATAATCAAATATACTGGGTTGACAGCAAGGGTAAGGGAAATGTATGCAATAGCTGGTATTGAATAGGATGTGTTTATCGTAGGGGACGTGAAGGAACATAGCAAGGGGACATGTAGCTAGTATTACAGGGTCATGACGAACTTATGAATTAATGTTCTACTTTAATGTTTGTGTGTAATGGGTTTTGGGTACCCTTATACCCATAATATTAATAATATTTGGCTGATAAAAAAAAACAACAAAAATTATGTTTTTTTACAATTGTTGTGGAAATTTTTTGGTTGTTTTCTATATATTGAACTAGTTAATTATATAAAATGACATGAAAAGACATTTATATAACTTATTTTATGTTGCAGACAATACATATTTTTAGGTAGTTATATCAAACATTATTTTTTCAAGCATAAGATCATACTCGATCAAGATTTTACTGGAGAATTAGGGGTGTAATATCCAAAACTAATCACGTGTTTGTAAAACAAAATAATGTTTTTAATAATGATAAAGTATAATGTTTATATATATATATATATATATATATATATATTATTTACACTACTAAAGCAATTCTATATGAAAATGATAAATATTTTTTAACCGATATTCTTATAACAAGTGTCCACACACCAAAAAAAATCGAGCTTAGTCAATTGGACGTGACAATTAAGTATTCCTTTACTCAAAACATTATAGTCCATTGTAATTAATTAACTGAGTAATTGGTCAGTCAAGGAAAGTAACCGTCCGCTCATTATATTTTTTTTATTATTAATGAGGCAATAAGGTAATACTTGGCTTAAATTATTCAAATACCGCAGTATGTGTTTTATGTATTTATTTTGATCGAGCATTTATGTTTCACTTGAGTAGGTGTAAATTGATGAATGTTAACATCTTTAAGTTAGTATTCCTTTACACTAAATAAATTTATGAGTCACTCCTGATAAAGATACGTATGAGAAACTAATTCTGATATGCAAGTTGAGTATACATAAAGTACATAACTGGACTCCACAATCCAAACGGTGCGCAAGACTTTTTAAGTTTTTATCCTTGAGCCACATTTGAGAGTTGTTGCAATGTTCGTCCACGATTCTAACCAGGAGAAGAGTGTTTCGTAGTCAATAAGTGGGGCCCACGCTGAACCCACGTGGGCATGGGAGAACCAAAGCCCAGAGGAACATGTGGAACTAAACTTTGATTGCACCACTAAGGTATCTGAAATATGTGTGATGATGTTATGGTTATGGCCACAGGCCACATTCCATCTCAACACTGTTGGAAAGGCACTCCTCAAGTTCCTTACAATGAACCCGTGCCCGTTAAGCTTATCATAAGTGTCACCATTTTTTGGATTACAACAATAACACATAATAACACCGTTTATTTGTTAATTTTGGTTCTGTGTTTTTCTAATAATTAATGATGATCCATAAATAGAAAAAAAAATACTTATTTTAATCTTTAAAGTTATGATACATCACATTGATTCTTAATTTATGGAACATAATAAATTGGTTTTTTTTTTAAATGATAAATTGATATCATCTTAAGAATTACTACTATTATTTTTTATATAAATCACATATACTTCTTTTTTTTTTTAATGAAAAACAATCTTATTCTTCAATTTATATGTGATTATTTCATTTTAATTTGTAGTTTCAAAGAGATTGATTTGACATTTATATATTCATTTTTGTATGTGAATGTAAATTATTCTTCTCAAAACTATTGATTAAACTAAAATAATTGCTTACAATTTGATTATATAATTAATATTTTAGGAGTTAATAAACAAAATAAAATAAATAAAGAACAAACTTACTTATACTCTATTTTTATAAAGGGTAACAAAGTTTAATTATATAAAATAAATATTTATTTTATACAACACACAAATAAACAATATAAATATAAATATTTTATAGTTTATATTAGCAGTTGAATAACTTTCCCCTCTCGCGGTGGACCTCTTTCCTTCATCCCCTGTCATGACGAAAGGGGATCCATTCCACTTTTTGTACAATATTTTATATATGAAATACTTAGAATTATATACATAATAATAGTATATATATAATGCCTTTATAATTCCTTTAGTGCCTTTATAATTCTGATGGAAAAGTTATATGCAATGTACTCGTGTAACATTTGGGTCAACATATGTAATATTTTTATTTTATAAAAAATAACAATAAATACTTTTTTATTAGTAGATTTAAAGCTTAAATTTTAATAACCTTGTTCTTGAGTCGGTCTACGTATATAGAAATAATCTAGAAGTTGCATCTTATCTCAACCTAAACAGTTTAAAGTGACATTTAACATCTTGAATGGAATGTTTGGTTTAAAATATATCAAGCTATCAACAATAATGATGTAACTGTGTGAAACTCTTAATTTTGGGATATCTCATGAGACCAATAACAAAAAATGTGGAACGACACTAATCACACTACGTAGGCATAGTCAACTAGAGCGTGAGGGATAGGAAATGCTCAAATCTTTTAAGCAAATGGTTACGAAGGATTTTTTAGAAGGGCCTCTGGTAGGGTGCACTTTATGATCGATTTCTCTTTTCCATCCGTTTTTTAGTAGTACATCCACGTTACATCATTTTCATTGTCGCTCATGATCACTTGCGTGAAGCTTTGTGATGAAAAGTGATAAATATACAAAATAATAAGCATGGTTTCAAGTTAAGGGCGTTTCAAAGGCCTCATCGCAACCCCTCATAACCACAAGTTCATGTTGCGCCAACAACAGTTAATGGCGTGATCAATTGATCATCTCTTGCCTCTTGTCAACTTTCATAGGTCATTACCTCAAAATGTAGGGAAGTTCTTTCCTACCCGTAACAAAGAAAGTGAATGCTTTTGTTGGCTTTTCCACTAAAAGGAAAAACATGTTTTGCATTTACTCTTTACTACTCTACCTACTAATAAATCAAAACCACATAAGCAACTATGATTGTAGATGGAAGAAGAAAGGTGTGGCTTATATTGCAATTGGTTAGAGAAAACTATTGTCTTATGTTTGATTTAGGAAATTCTAATTATGTAGTTATCCCATAATCAACCCTTGTTTATCCAAAATAGAGTGGTGGGTTTCTATTAGACACAAATACTTGTCATATAATGAATCCAAAAACTTAGGATTAGGGGATCGATCGAGAAATTAACATAGTTGCAATTATAGGTAATATATATCAGCGCACTACTATAGCATAGAATGAAAATCTTTTGTCCAATTTCTCTTTCTTTCTTTTTCCAACAGTATTTTTTTCTCTTAATTACTACTACGTACCTGCAAGAAAAACTTTTATTTCACGTGCCAATATATATATTTTGGATTTTTTTTTTCTGAAATGAAATAAATGCACTTTTAAAAAAATTAAGTGTAGCCAAAAAAAATTAGAAAATTAAGAATATATTATAATTAACTTGAGATTTTGTTATATATATATATATATATTATCTTACTATTCTGTTTAGAAAATTATATATAAGACAACTTTTGGTTCCAAAAGCAAAACACTCAAAAGACAATAATTATTAATTTTTTACTAAATAATTATATTTTCTTAATTTTGTCTTATACTCACCATCAATATTTTGTTGGTATCATGACCATATCGTTGTCATCTTTATTATTATTGTAATTATTATTATTTTTATCTTATAATCACAACAACCATAGGAAGTTCACCACCATTATCATTCCATTATTTTCGTTGTCACCACTCCAACACCATTAATAATCGTATTAAAATAATTAATATAAATTGATTATGGATTGTCCACCAAACAATGTATATCATAAAAAGTTATTTTGTAATTTAAGCATTTATCATATTGTTCTTATAATACAATACTATATATTAAGGGTGGAGGTGCAGGTCAGGGGTGACAAGGGGATGTTATGGTCACCCTCAAAAATTGTAAACTCCTTTAAAATTCTTATACAAAATATATTAATTATGGCACCCGTAAAAAAAGAAAAAAAAAAGGTTTGGCCTGGGCCCCCCTAATCCAAATGTTGTCTCTTGCCACTGTTGTGTGTATTGTGTATCAAATGCATATTGTGTTTTTTGGGCGACGTTTATTATTATATTTGTATGAAGTTTCCTCTGAGTTTTTATTATTATTAATCTTTATTGAAAAACTTAGTTGATCGATCGTCTTTAATTAAATATTTTTTAATCACATTTTTTTCATTCACAATATTCAAATAAAAAAATTTGCTTAAGAAATTTAATTCCAGTATTGTTCAAACCAACATGATGTTAATAACCCTTTGTGTATGCATGTGAGACAAGAGATATATCTATTTATTTTCATGGGTCACAAAATGAAAAATTAGTTATAAAATTTGAAATATTTATTATGATAATATGTTCTTGGACATAATATAACATATAAGGATTTCTCAGTGAAAATTAAATCATCCTGTTCAATCCAAATTGTATTTTTATTGAATAAGATTGAATCATTGTTTTAAGAAAGCAATCCAAACCAAATTGTTGTAGATTGGTTGGGTCTGTTTGGCAAACAAAAAGAAAAAACGAAATATTATTTTTCTGTAAGTTGAAATTAATTTATGCTTAAGTTATGAAAATGAAGAAACTAATATGAAACAACTTCCACATATTAAATTAGCTTCTCCAATCTTTTCTTTTTTAACTTATTGATAAACTAATTTTAATTTATAGATAAATTTATTTATTTTTCTTTGTTTGTTTGGAAACGAATTAAAACAAATCTATGAACAACTCCACCACGATCCCTTTCAATTGCGTGCGTGACCGGAAATCAGAATGCATTTCTATATTAATCTACAAATCAGTCTACATATTATTTTTGGATGTTAAGAATAGACTAAAATTATCCACATCACCGTTATTCTTATGCTGGGGGCACATAGCATCAATCATTATTCTGAAGAATAAAACACCACAAGTTTCTTCAGAAACACTAAAATAGTTATTATAACTTGATATAGTTTGATGGGGCAAGAAAGAATCAACGTTTAAAAAAAAATATTTCTTGTGATTAAAACGTGGGTTGTTTAGGAATCTAATACTTAGGGATTAGGGGTGAGTTTGTTTAAGATTAAAAAAAGTACTTATAAAAAAATTGATTTATTTTTAATTAATTTTTATATAAGTAGAAATTGTTTCATTTATGGATACAATTATAAAAAACACTTTTTTAATTAAAAGTGATTTTTAACTTGTTTGTGTGTGACAATTGTATAAGTGATTTTTTCATCACAAATTAACATAAAAAAAAACCTTATAAGCATACAATACATTGTACATCCAAAAGAAAAGAAGATTCAATTTGATGGGATAATCTTTCATCCAATATGTTTATTTGGAAATAAAAACTTGGTTAGCTAATCCGCTACTATGTTCCCATCTCTTTTGATAAAAGTTACTTCACTATCTACAAAAAAAATTGACATTGAGTTTTGCAATCTTCCAACAAGCATTTGAAGTATATACGTGCAGCCCTCCCAATTCCTTGTTTCCATTCACTGAACACTTGCAAATTATCAGTTCCAAAAATGACATACTGGAAGCACATCTAGATCGTCACTCTCTTTTGTTTATGCAACATTTACACAAAATGCCAGAGCAATGAATTCACATTTACAATTCAATTTAGCTAACAAATTGAAAGCTTACAAAGAAGTCATACTCATCGTTGAGTCTTTAACGATACTTCATTAAGAGCAAAAATACTATTAGATTAAATTAGTACAACAAAAGACACATATGACTGTCTAACTGTAGGTGGTTGGATAGGATGTTTTACAATTCATATTAGTCACCCATCCCTTTTTGTTTTCAATTCCAATTTCAATCACAGAATCTTGATTTTTTATTTTTACTTGAGAAGCAAAATGGAATTTTTTAAAAACCAGTAGTTAAGAATGAAGTACAAGGTGTGCCTTACCCCAAACCACCTTAGAGCAAAGGAAGCACAAACTAACAACAATTTGATTAAAATCCATACAACAAGAGTAATTCATTTAAGCAAGAAACAACAAAATCTCACAATCTCCAATACTTTTCTTCTAACTAAAAACCCAAACAGAGTCCAATCAAAGCCTTACGCATAAATCCAAAGATCCATAATCATACAATTGAAATTGAAACGAGAGGAGAAATTACCATCACTTGATACAACATAAACCTCACCTGAAGAACAACACTTATGCGAAGGAAAGCCTGGAGCTAGGTCACGATGAGAAAGGAGAAAGGTCACGAAATGAGGGCTTTCAATGAGCTAGGGCATTCAATGCTTTGCAATGGAGATGACAATTTGCGATCTCCAAAATATGGGGGAAAATTCGAGCAAATTTGAAATCAATTTTTCTTTGCTTCCGAGTGTCGTCTCTACCGCCAAAGCCACTGGCTGGCATGTCCACCAGTGCAAATTTGCCTTGCCGTGCTAGATTCGAGTAGTGTTGGAAGCTTCACAAGAGTGCCTCCACTCGAGGGTGAGGGCGAGGACGAGGATGGCCACCATACACATCTATAAACTAAAGTTTCGTCTCTTAAGGAATGATAGTCTTGTCCAAAATTTTTATTTATCCACCTTTGTGTTTTTCAATTCCTACTTCCGCACCAACGTATTTGGATAAGCTACTCCAAATACCTTATCCAAATAAGTTGTTTTTAGCTTATTTTCAATTTCTTCTTTTTTAAATAAGTTATTTTTAGTTTATTTTTCAGTTTCTGTTTTTTTTAAATAAATTTATACAAACATCTAAAATTTTATAATAAATATTTTTTTTATAAAATAAGTATTTTTTTTTTCTTAAGAAAAGCTTAACCAAACTGTTCCTAAATTAACATTAGTGCTCTTTGACTAGAAGCGAAACAAGGGAACCAAAAAAGCATAGTTAAGACTTCAGTTTACACCTAAAATGCGGGTCAGGCAGCAGATAATATTTGTTAATATGTTGAGATGTGAAATTGAATTATTGCTCACGTCATAAACCACACTAATCAAGCGGAGGGATTCATTCTCAATATTCACGTGGTTTGAAATATGTACCCAAACCTACGCCTTCTTGTTCTTATTATTCCTCTTTTGCCAAATAACACAAGTCTTGTTATTAAATTCAATTTTTTTAATTTATCATGTTATAGATATGAAGTATTTATAAATTTTGTCAATGAATAATTTCTGTCAAAGAATTTTATTGGTCACTTTTGATGAAATTTCTCTTCTCAATAACATTTTTTCATTCATAAGATTAAAACTCGAAACCTTACTTATGTAGATCGAGTCTAGTATACTTGAAGATATTTTTTTTTTCTATCTAAAATTGCACAAACAATTAAATCCTAGCAAATTGATCATATAATTAAAAACAAAAAGTGACAATGATGGGCCAGCACTATTGTCTCAGCCCCAGTCCAGGCCTAGTTGGAGTCCGTTTGTTGGGCGCGAGTATAGTAGTGGGCCACAAGAATTTGTTTTAGTTGTGGTCTTGAAAGAATCATCCAACTCTATGTGTCTTTTTATATTTTTAAAAAGAAAAAGATAATGAAGATTAAAAAGTAGTGGCTAGTGGGTAGTTTGCATAGTACAATTGGAAGTTGTGAGAGGTTTGGACTTTGGAGAGTATTAGTGATTAATGGAGAAGTAGAGCAAAAGATAATAAAATTTGAATAAAAATTAAATATTGAAAGAGGAATAGTTCTTTACAAAAAATATTTTAAATAATAAATTGTATAATTTATTGATTAAATTTTTATATTTATTTTATGAAATTATTATTTTTAATGAAATATATATTAATTTTTATCACACTTTTTATGAACTCATATATAAACAAAAAAAAATATTTTTTATTTTGAACTTAAATATAAATAAATTTAACTAAGTTCACTTTTATTTAATGATATTATTCTTAAAATATTCCTCGTTTAATTATAATTTTATTTGCAATAATTCTATTTTATTTATGATATCAAGTTTTAAAGAAGGATATTTTTAGAATATTTTTATTTTTATTTGAGATTAATAAAATTATTCATCTAACTTCTAGTGTTTTTTTTTTATATATATATGTGTGTAGAGGAAGTATATAATATGATGTTTATATTATGATTCACACAAGTTCAACTGGTTAGTGATCTATCATCTATGTAGTGAAAGAAAAGGTGAAGAATATATGTTTAAATTTTTCCTTGATTACTTTTACAATTTTGTAAATTATAAATTTTCTCCAAAAGACTAAAACCACGTAATTAAAAACAAAGGACTCAAATCGTGAATTGAGTATTATCTGGATAGCAAAATAGTAATTTAATCTAAATATTAATTGCTACATAATTTATTTAATGTCATATCATTGTTTACGTTATAATTTTAGTGGTAACCAACAATGACTGGATTAAAATTATGTATTTTACATTATTGGAAGATTAAGTATGTGGATCTAGAATTGTTCCATCTTAATGAGAAATCTCACTTTGAGTGATAAAATATATAGTTATATTCAATATGTTGAGGAAGAACTTTAGTAAATATATCCGATTCAAACTTGATTATTTATGGTATCGGAGGATATATGAGATTTAGAAAAAAAAAATTGTAGAATTAAAAATTAACATCAAAATTACAAATTAAGAATTATAAAGAGATTAAAAGTGTAATTTAGTTAAAAAGAAACCAAAATAGATTATTTATTTATTATTGTTATAAATTATTAGGCGACTTCTTAATTTGCACCTTCACGATTCCTTCTTTTGGTCTTATAACTACAAATATAAAGTGAAAAGTGAAAGGGAATCACTGATCAGGGGATGTTCCTATATCAAACAGATTTGGGGGGGTTGCAAGAGAAGGGGATAGTAAATTTTTCTGGTCTTTCATTCTGATAACTACTGGGGACACTAAGCTGAGTGGCATATGAAGTTATAATTATATGGTTGATTTTGTATTATCATTTTTGAGTTATAACTAATACGTCAATGGTGTCTTAACATTCTAGAAGTAAATATCCTTTTCTTGCCATGAGAAAAAGACGGAACTAATTACTAATCTAGAACTTGCATAAGTCAATAAAAGACAGTTTTAAGACATAAGACCCTTCAAAGAATTGAAGTGAATATAGTAATAACAACATAATTACATTGCATTGTTATCATGGGCTATTCCCTTTGATTGTAAGTTGTAACAATGATTTGCGACAAACATGTACCAAGTATGGCGCATTACCCGTTTATTAACGCTTTTAGAATAACGGTTAGTGGATAGATTAAGAAAATTAGTTAGGTGTGTATAAAAAAAATATTCACGATAGTGAGAGATTTTACCTCTTAGATAAGCTTGGATTGAAATGCGGATTTCTTTTTTAAAATTTTATAGATGAGTGTTGTTATGGAAATAATATTTGGGCTTAATTGAGAGGTCCAGTTGACGTTAAAGATAGTGAGTTCGACTGTTTCATTGAACGTGGATCATGACTGAGTCGTGGCTTGCAGTTGAGAATACGCGAGTGGAGGCCGATATTCCCGGAGGCCGTTCGTGTAGCAACCGTAAGGTAATGTGCTTATAAATATTCAGTGATTACAGCCAAAAAGGTACACACATTCTGACTCTGTCTCTTTCAATTACACAGAGCACACACCCCACATCCATTGGTGTATTTCTTTGTGATCATCTACTTCGAGGTATCATTCCCCATTGATATTCTTGAAATAGCAGAGTTGGAATTGATCCCAAAGCAATCATTCAGTACATTGGTACTGTACATTTGTGTTCTGGAAACAATCAGAACAAGTGTAAAATATGGATTCTTTATTATTCAATTTGCATCATACCTACATGTTATTTAATAGTATAAAATTTATATAAAAATAAACAATGTTGACATTTTCGAGACAGTGTGGCACATTATTGTTATAAATTCGTACTTTAAGTTTATTGGTCGAGAAATTTTGTTAGTCTATCGTATAATTAAGAGTTTCGTTTTTTATAATCAGACCATGAAACCAAAGAGAATTAGATCTAGTGAAAGAAA
The DNA here is from genome assembly GCA_007407185.1 of Glycine tomentella. Lineage (NCBI taxonomy): Eukaryota > Viridiplantae > Streptophyta > Magnoliopsida > Fabales > Fabaceae > Glycine > Glycine tomentella. Next base: position 592,322 of record PYAF01006050.1, on the reverse strand, counting down.
TTAGTCTTCAAAATATGAGAAATCAAGGTTTAAATCTCTTAATTATGAGAAAATATTTAGTGTGTGACAATATTTCTAATAAAATTTCTTTTAGAGGAAGATACCTGTAGAGATTTTAAAAAACATAGAATATGAAATACTAATTTTGTTTAATTAAAATGTGAATAATGAGTCTAAGTATGGATATTACATACCTAAACATAGATACTAATATTGCTACTTATCTAAGTATAATTTCGAGAAAATATATTTTTTTATAAAAAAACAAAAATATAGAAATGGGTAGTTAATTAAAAAAAAAAAAAGTTAATCAATTCTGTAGAAAAACAAAATCAAATAGCAAGCACGTAGTATTATTTATGTTATTTTCATTCGCAAGTTTCAACACCTTGACCACTTTCATGAGATCATAGTGAGTTTGAAGTACCCAAAATTCAATGCGTCAATTATCAAAGATATCATCTAAGCTGCTGGGTTGACCCTTCAAATTGTTGCTTTAGTTCGTCCCCAACTTCAGCTCAATTATCGCATGAAGTTTTGCTACTCAACAATTGCAACAATTAATGTTCCCTATTCAGCATAAAATATAGTACGAATATCTTTTGTTCTTCGTTTTCTCTTCTCAGCACTAGCACCAACATCATTATCATTATACAAAGAAGTCCAAATTTTGGAAGAAGCCAAAGCTAAAAATATAGCTCATATCATTGATCATTAGAAAGTTTTGTGTGTGGCTTTCCTAATTTTAGTGGAATAATGATTTTTTAAAATTGAATCAGATTACTAAGTACAGAAAAGCAGCACTTCTAATCTATTAATCATTTTCTTCTATTCATTCAAATTATTGTTTGTGAAAGACAGGAGCGACTTAATGTTAAACAATTCTTGAGTTTCTTAGATTCATGGGAAGTTTAAGATAGTGCCAAAATTGGTATTAAAGAGTACTTGTATAGCCAAGAATGATAGGTCAAAATACTTATTTTGTAATCAAGTTTTGATTAGTGAAATTTTTTATTGTTCTATAAAAGAAAACTGGACGTAACTCAAGTTAAGTGAATTAGTATAAATCAAGTGTTTTTACTTCTCTCCTTGACAATTTATTTAGCATTCTCTTAGCACTTTCTTTCATTCTTTTCATTCCAAATATTTGCCTGAAAAACTGTTTTAAAGACTATATCAATCTATATTTGTGTTGAAATTTTATTATCTTTTACTAATACATTATTCAACCCCCTCTTAGTGTGATTGTCGTTATTTCAATTTCCATCGTGCATATATAAAAAATACATAACATGTACACTACTATTACACTATGCACTGTGTTGTAATACCGAGTTATGTCTCTAAGATAGAAAGAAATGATAACTTGTATCGAGGCTTAGGAATGTAAACGAGTCGAGTTGAGCATTGGAAATTTAGGTTTGACAGGTGAAAAAAGAATGGCTCAAGCTTGATTCATTTATTGAAACGAGCCTAACTAGAAGCTTGAGCTTGACTTATTTTAAAAGAAACGAAAGGTTTGCTTGTCTTGTTTATCCCAATTATAACTTAATTATTCTTTTTTTTTGTTAAAATTTTCCTTAATCTTTTTTAACTTTATCAATTTAGTATTTAACAAAATATTTTAATATCGTATCAACTTGACTTAAGTGAAACTGGATTCAATATCTTTAAGCAAGGTCTCATATTTACGTCTTGTGAATGAAAAAATGTAATTTGGATCAAAGATCTCACTAAAGGTGGTTAACCAGATTCTTCAATAGATATTAGTCATCAATGAAATTGGTGGATACTCCACACCAATTTTTGATGACCCAAAAATTATAATAATCTACAAATAAAATTTTGTGCTAACATATGATATGATATTATGAAATCTATTAATTATATAAAATTAAAATGGAAAGCTTAAATTTAAATACTTAAGAATATATATATATATAGAGAGAGAGAGAGAGAGGGGGGGGTGTGTATGAGTGTCACCATGTGTAATTGATTAATTTTTAGATAACTTGTAATTATGTTAGTTTATATAAAAAATTTCATAATGTATCATATAAAAATTGGTTTATGCCACATGATTTTATATTATTTTAAATCATGTAATAATGGGTTCATTTGTTAAACTTATTTGTTGAAAAAAGTGTTTATTTTAATAAAATAAAAAAATTTATATTTTTAGTGTGTTTCTCTAAATTATTTCTACTTAAAAAAAAAGATTGAAGTTTTAAAAAAATACTGATTTTTTTTATATAATGTTAAACAAGGTGACACAATTTCTCTCTGGAAAGAGAAGAATAAAAAGAAAGAATTGTTTTAAAAATATTTATAAATGCATGTGATGATTTTTTTTTTATGAAGGTCGGGGCTTAAAAGCCCAGACTTATGCATGTGAAGAATGATATAATAACAAAATAAAAAAGAATTTAAATTTAAATTTATAATAACCCTTCCATAATATAAAATAGCATTTTCACACAAGGTAATTATTGTTGAGAATATTTTTTTTAATCATAACTTAGAACTTAATTAGAACCAAATACCCAACAACAACACAAGAAACTCAAACACAGATTTCATTGTCAAAAGCAATACCGGTAAATGGCACCCAAGTAATGCACTTCATCAACAATAACTTTTCTTTTTTGTTTACCTTATAAAGTTAATTTGCAAAGTCCAAAATTTGTTGGCACATTTTGGCAAAAGCACACAGCACCTCACAACAAGGACACCACCCCAAAACGTAAAAACCTAAACACTCTGGTTAAGTCTACAACTTTTGACAGTTGAAATGAAAAAAGAAACCCTAACTATTACTCTATTTGCTGCTGCTGCTGCTGCTGCGTGCGCTTCCTGAAAAAGTCAATGCGGCGTTCTCCAAGCCTCATAGAATAGGTGAGTTTCTTGTATTCAGCCCAAGTGAATGGCTTGAAGAGGAGGGAGGGCCTCTCGGGTGTAACCATAACTGGGGGAGCAACAATGCATGCATCAAGTGGTGGACCACCAAAATATGCCACCGACATTCTAGACTTGTGTGAGTTGGTCATGGCCCTGTGTCTCACGCTCACAAATCTCCCATTTGTCATAACCTTAATTTGGAGGACAACAACACCACAGCAATAATTAATAAATCAATATCACTTTCATTTTTGTACCATCTCTTACACACATTATTGAAAGCTAATTCGTCACCAAGCCTTAATTGTCCAACCTAGCTTATATCCCAAATGCTCCGCTATTCATTTTCATTCCCATCCAATTCTTAAGATGCTTGTACATAACATGTTGGTTTGTCCTGTATAACATGTCATATGTCTGTCTATGTTTTTCTTAATTTTTTTAAATAAATAAAATTTATCTCAAGAAAAAAGTGAGATATTCACATCCATTACAACATAGCACCAACTTTTTTTTTCTCACATGTATCTTTTCTTAAAGACAATTATATACGAGGGGGTCAGAGATTAAATATAAATACTTATATTTGAACTTTGGTTTGCCACCTTTGCAAGCAAGAAAGGATCTAGCTTAATATAATATATATAGTTATAGTTTGAAACGTAATTAAAATATAATAATATATAACAAAAATATTGCTCCCACTAATTCATATATAAGTATTGTTCCCATAATTTAATATATTTTTGAATCCGTCACTCTTGTTGGAACTAATTTTTTCCACACTAGACTCAAACCCAAGTTGGTGACATGTACTATTATTTGTTTTTTTTTTTTTTTTTGTGTGTGTGTGTATACATCTATGCAAAACCTACCACAACCCCAGTTCAATATTTATCTGGTGGTTCTGGATGGATCTTGAGATAAATAAATCTTCTAAGATATTGAATACAGAAATTGCAGTCACTTTCTAGTGATTGTTATTCCCATGTCATCTCACTTTTCTTAACAACTTTGAACATTAAGCTTTTTGTTTCAAGATAAGTATGTGTGAGGTGTTATTAGACCCAACCCAAACCCAAGCAAACACAGACCCAGGCCCCCCCTCCCTACCCTGACTGCACTGTTGTGCTGTGTTGTGCTCAGGAAAATGAAACAAGGTTGTGGGGCTGGAAAATTAAAAGAAAATAGATGAGTAGGATAGATAAGAACATATATACCTGTAAGAGATCACCAACATTAACACAGAAAGCTGAGGGGTCAGGGGCAACTGGGTTCCACACACCATCTTGAAGAGAGATTTGGAGGCCAGCCACGTCGTTGGATCTGAGGATGGTAAGAATCTGAGGGTCAGAATGCTCCCCAAAGCCAATTACCTTGGTGTGGTTGTGGTTGTCCTTGCAGTAGTCTTTGTTAAGTATAATAGGTGGGTAGTGATTGAACCTCAGGACTGAGTCACTGTCAACCTCCCTGATCAACCTGCTGAAAAACCATGTATCCGGGACCCCCAGACCCTCTGCCATTAGCTCCAAAATCTCACATGCCAGCTCCCTCACTCCTTCTGTGTATGCACTCACACTAGAGCTGTCATGTACAATTACCACAGTCACACACCTCTCAGCCTATAACCAGCTATATGTTTTTGCATATATAAAATGCTGCTTTTAATAAATGCCATGCTCCCACTAGTAAGCAGGATTCACATAATATCATAGTTTACACATAAGCAAACATTAACAATTAGTTAATTAATATCAAAAAGTCTAACTTAATTAATTCAACATATATGTATAAGTTAAGGTGTCTTGCTTAGTTGATTAAACAATAAGTAAATTGTTATACATCTTTGATACTAGTACCAGCATTTGACTCCTCCTTTTGAATAAAACAGAGAAATTAGTTAGCATGCACAATTTTACACGGATAAGAGTATCTTTAATAATTTATATGCATAATAAGACTCGTGTTATTGAAGGTATGAATTGAGTAACGTGTAATTGATTCAATCTAATCAATAATATTAAGATTAAGTTTGAAATATTTAATTATGTTAAATATTTTAAAAAATGTTTTATAATATTTACAAATTATAATAATTTTATCTTATTGAAATAAAATTATCTTTAATAAAAAAACATGTTTAATTTATAGAAAGAAAACTACTACACTAATCCAAAGCAAGGTAACAGTGAAGTGAACATGCCAATGGTAGAAGTAGCAGAGTAGGTTTTAATCTGCACCATGGCGGTCCCCATGGGTCTGATCAACCGGACACATCACTGACACCATAGGCTTTATATTTCATTTCTGAGATTGATTGTTTTGGAAGAAAATTAATTAATAACGAACTTGTTCATAACAATTTGGGGATTTCATTTTCAAGTCATTAAAGTCGACCTTTTGGTTTTGATTTGATTGGACGTTGTAGATTTATTTGAGTCTTGAGATACATATGTGTCAATCTGAAACCACCAACGTTTTTATCCAGCAGAACTTTTTCTGACCTTTCCTATTTGATTTCCCCCATTTTTCCCAAATTAATGGTAAGCATGAGTAAATAAATCACAACCACGCACCACAGATAAGTTGACGTGACAAAGACAGGAATGTCATTAGAGTAGAAAGAGGTAAAGTGAGTATCTGACATACAATCCCACCTCCTAGGAGTACCTACTCCTTTTCCATAGTCCCATGTGCAACATGAATGACTTCAAATCTCACGTGTATCCCATTTTTTTTAATGAAAAGTAAAAAAAATTACTATTTCTAATTATCAAATCTTGTTAAAAAAAATTATTTATCTCTCTTTATAAAAAAAATTCTAATTTTTAGATATATTAATTTTTTCTTCCTATATATTTTTATTTTATTATTCTCTCTTTAAATATTAACAAAAAAAATAATTAAGTGAATAAAAAATAAGAGAAAAATAATTTTAAAATAATAATACAATTAAGTGATTAACAAACCCTTTTCTAATATCTTTGTTTTTCTCCTTCTATGTCTAGCATGTGAGAAAGTGTGAGAAAATAAGATGAATAAAAACATTAAATGAGTTTTAGATTGTTTTAATTTGATAAAAAAGAAAGTTAAATTTGATTATTTAATTAGATAAAATTAAAATTTTTTTTAATATAAAGACATTTTCGTAATCCATATTTATTTTTATGTGAAAAGTAAACAAAATTTTGAACTTTCACAAAAGAAAAAAAATCTCGCTTTCTTTTATGTGATTAATTCGGTAAATCACATTTTATTTTCTATTTTTTTTCTTTTATTTTCTCTTCTAAGTCGCTACTTTCTTTCTTCTTCTTCCCCCACCCCCACTTTTATCAAACCAATCATAACATTCTTGAACCAATTGTCTTGTTTAAGTCACAAGGACTCAATATTCTCATAGCATTGATCTTCAGACAACGAAGTTATATATGTTAACTGTTAATATGTATTGTCTGTTTTAAATAGTACGACACTTCAACCAGGACCGGTTCTTGGGGTATTCAAAGTGTCCAACCGCACAGGGTTCCAAAAAATAAGGGCCTCAAATATTAATTATTGTAATATATGTTCAATATTGAAAACTAAATGAAATGGTAATCCTTATTTTTAATAACCAAGGAATCCAAGGTTCAATTCCCACCAACAATAATTTTTACTACTTTTACATTTCACCTAATAGGGAGCTATAAAAATAGTATTTGGTAATATTTATTAAGCAAAATATTTTTTTTATTTAAATGAATCATTTATTTTTAAATTACCAATTGAGGACCCCATTTTCTAAAAAAGGAAAATATTAAACAGAGCCCCGAAAAAGTTTGTCCCGCCCCTGACTTCAAACTATGTTAACAAGTATAGATTTTATTGCATTATGAGTTTATATTAATGGGACGTTTTACAGTAAGTTTTTCTTTGCTTAAATTAGTTTATTAGGTTTTTAATTTATTTTTGTAGGTTAGATTTGATTCTCTATTTTTTTAATTTAATTTTTAAAATCGATTTAATTTGATTTTTCTGTTTAAAATATATCAATAGTGTTAAGAAATTGTATTTTTTGGTTACTTATAATCAATTAGTGATGATTTTAAATCGGAATAAAATACACATTTAGAAGAAAAGTTCAAATTTAGATAGGACGACTGCTCAAATTAATTTAGAAGATGAGATCAAATTAAACTAATTTTAAAAATTAGAGGATTAAATTGAACAAAATAAATAAATAACTAAATTGAATCAATTTTAAAAATTAGAGAACTAAATTAAATAAAAAATAAATGACTAAATTAAACGTTAAAAATAAATTAAAAGAGAAAAAAATTAATTTAACCTTTTTCTTTTATAGGAAACTCATGATATATTTTATCAAGTGATTTAAATTACTTCAAAAAATTACCGAGTTTTATATATATTCTTTATACAATAAATATTTTCTGTTCTAATAATTAGAGTTATCGTATGCCTATTGACATATTAGACAAATCCTTTAAAATATATATATACACACATACTCTCTAACTTATATTCTCTATCATTTAACGTAATGCACGTATCTTAAAAATATTAATTACATAGATTAACTATTATGATAAAAATTATTTCTTTAAGTAAATTATACTTTTTTTGTGTATCACTTATTAAATGAATTAGGGAATACTTCATATATACGTTTCTTTTTATTTATCACTTAATTTATTAATATATTTTATCATTAAGTAATACGTATTCTAATTAACACAATCCCTCTTTTCAATTTTTGCTTATTTTCATAATAAAAAAATTGTGTTAAGAAAAAATAGTGAAGTAAAAAATATTTTTTACTTAAAGAAAATTGGCATTTCCTAAACTATTTTTCAAATATCACACAATACTATTCTTTAATTTTTCTATTTCTGTATAACTCTCTTAATGTTAAAAATATATTAGACTGATATCCCTTATATATTACATTACTAACTTCCTATTTGAAAATATTAAAATGACACCCTCATATAAGAGAGGATGTTGTAAACATTAAACAAGGAAGAACATGTAATTCTAAAAAATCTTAGGGGATGTTAATTTAATTTAGTCTTTTGATTAATATAAAGATATTTTAAATTATTTATTTATTGTTTATTGTCTTTTCTTTTCACTTTATCCAAATAAGTAGAAAGAAATTTCCAATTTCTATATATTCATCCAAACAAAATAATATTTTTCACTTAAAACAATCTTTATTAGCTTATGTTCTCACTTCACCCCAAGTCATTTGTTATTTGGAAAAATCACATTCACACCTATTTTTTGGTATCTTGTTATAGGTATAAATTAATATTTATTAACTTTATTGATGACTAATTTTTATTATAAATCTCTATACGAGATATCTTTTAATAATATATTCCTTTGAAATTATATTTTTCTATGCATAAAATTTGAAAATGAGATCTTACTTAAAATGAATTCAATGCTTTTTTATTTTACCTAAATTTTTCTACTTATATTTTAACACAATGTCGTATATCTTTCTTCTTAACATATATTTTAATTCTTTATGCAGTTATATAAATTTAAAAAAGTTAAAATAATGTAAATAAAAATAAAAATTCATCCTTACTATTTGAAGTTAGAGTTCCAAATAGAGCGAGCTAGGGACAAGCTCAAATTGTAGCATTTCTCTTGTAGCATAATGCAGATGCAAGGACCACTAGCAACGTGCTTCTCTATAAAGAATGGTTGGCACAGTGCCATCACTCACAGAGGGAATAACGTTGAAACCACGTTCTCTCTCCGTTCTTTGTTGCTCAGATACAACTCATAGGGAGGTACGTAATTTCAAGCCAGGAAAATAATAAATCGTACTCCATTTTGCATGGAAAGATAAAGAGATAAGAAAATAAAAATAAAAGAAAAATAATAAATGCAATAAGTTGTGCAATAAAAAATATCACACTAAGTCTTTAAATCAGGCGTTATAATTACTGAGGTGGTCACCACTTTAAGCTGGCAAGAACTTACTAGCTAGCATGGTCCATATACCAACAACAAATAACCTACGAATAAGAATTTATCTGGTCACTCTGGTGCTTCCCGTGCAAGTTAATTTTTTTTTATTTTATTTCATTAATGATATTAATATTTATATACTTGTCTAAGTTACATTTTTTATGTTGTTATATAATTAAGGTGATATACATATTTCAGAATACGATTTTTTTTTTTTACTTCATAAAGCATCCTGCATGTTTTCACATGAATAATGATAAATGTTATATGCAAAAAACATTTATAAAAATAATCTAGAACTTAGTAATTTGTAATAAAATATCAAAATATTATATCATTGTTTAATACATGAAATGCTACCCCACTAGTAAAAAAATATATTTATAATATTGTTATTGAATAATGGTAATTACACATAAATCTCCCTTGGCAAATAATTCCAATCCATAAATGGGGGACAGAAAAATTTAGTGCGTAACCTAGGCGAAATCATAGCCCCACATCTTATTTTATTGCGAGGATTATGTAAAGAGGGACATGTGTATCCATACTTATTCATGAGTCAAGACCTTGTCATCCCCCAACTGTTACTTTTCTTATGCAGCAGTTCTTGTCCATCGTTTGGCCACACCATCACAAAAAGTGCCATGTAGCAAAAAAATAAAAATAAAAACCAACGCCACCTCTGCTCCCTCTTTTATCACAATTCTTTTAAGGTTAAGAATTCGTCTCTTGAATTGAAGGAGAGGTGATGATATAGCAAATCAAACATGCAACAATATATATATATATATATATATATATATATATATATAAAGATGAAGTGAATTAATTTTTCTTCATAAATTAAAATTAGTCCATAACTTAACTTTTATAATCTCTAAAAATCAAGATATCTAAGTTGTTTTTAATTTATAAAAAATAGTTTCATTTTATTTTTTTACATGTAGAAATCAATAAAATTTAGAATAAATCAGGCACAGGAATATAGTCATTAACAGAAAACAAAATAAATAAATAAAAAATCACCTATCAATCATCTAAATTAATTAGAATTCTTTGTATTTAATTCCTCCGAAGTGTTTATGTCTATGGAGAAGATTATTACTTAGAAAATGTAAAAGTATTGGACAATGACAGGATCGTACGTAGAAAATGAGTGCAGGTACCTGAAGTTTGATGGCACATTGGAGATGTTTTTGAAGTGAGCAACAGAGGGAGGAGTAGCACTGAGGAGAAGGTACTCGACCTCACCCATGTCTCCATTGAAGCCTATGTTCTTGCAGCCATAAAGCGCAACTTGTTTCTTTTGGGCCATTGGTTTGGCAAAGAAATCAAAAGCTGCTTCTTCCATTTTGGCTATGGTGTCGCGGGGGACGCCATGGTTAATCACGTTGAAGAAACCATACTCCTCACAAGCCTTCACAATGAGTTTTGTCACCATTGATCTTTCAGCGGTTAGGTCCACCATGGGAAGGTCAATGGGTAAAATCTTTTCGCTTCGAATCGAAATTGGGGAAGCTGCTACCATATCTGCTTCTATTGGGAGATACAAAGAGTGAGGAATTAATGGGAACACAAGGTGTTGAAAGAAGAAAATTAAGGTGGTTATTGAGTAGGTAAATGGTGGGTTATTGTATGAGAAAAGAAGATTAGAGAGACTGAGAAAGACGATGAATCAGGGAAGGAAGGTGGGGAATTCTAACAACTATATGAGGTATTTATAAGGAAGAAAAGCATCATGTGAAAGATGAGCGTGTGAGAGAAGTGCATTTTAGTTGTATAAATTATATAAATAGTTACTAAAATTTAAATTAATTTTTATTATCTATATAATATTATATTTTTTTATAAGATATGTCCCATAAAAAACAGTAGATCGAGTTATATTATTTTTATGAACAGTTGAACACTTTTTAAATATATTGTTATTTTATAATTTATAGTTTTATCTTTCCTTTTATAACATTTCTTATTTTATTTTATATTTTTCTTATCTGTTTTTAATTTTTCTAATTATAGAAAAAAGTGGAGGGATAATTTTTTTTTTTTGTTTTGAATACATGAAAAAGAATATACATGAAAGAAGAGATTCGAATTCAAATATAAAATACAATGATAAGGATGTTACTATTATAATATGATTATATAAAAAAATATTTATTCGTGTTCATGAAGGGATGCAATTAATTTACACGACCTATGGTGACTATGTCTTCTTTGTCATAAGTGTGACCATCTCAGATTATTATGGATTCTCCATTTCCCTTTCTTTCCGTCTCATGCTATATCGATATCTGCCTGCTTTTCATGCCATTATCCAACTGTTTAGAATCACACTGTATTTTTTTAAAACCACACACACACGCACACACACACACATATATATATATATATATATATATATATATATATATATATTATTTACTTCTAGTTTTTTTTATTATTCGTTGTTGGTATCAAAGACATGTATATAAAAGACAGTTTATAATAATTTATACAAATTGCTTAATCAACTAAGTTACATCTTCTCTTAGACTGAAAGTTGAAATAATTAGTACAAAACAATAAATTCAAACCTTATTGTCGATAATTTAAATTTATGTATAATATTTCAAAAATAAATTTAACATGACATATTTCATTTACATTTATGTACAATATTTGAAGTTTCAAGTCTTTTCAATATATGCTATGTTTGACAATATCAATTTAAAAGATGCCTCATAGTCAAAAGTAAATTGCTAAAAGTTAATTATTAAACTAACTTATTAAAATATAATTATT
>PYAF01006050.1:564023-575738 GCA_007407185.1 Glycine tomentella | reverse complement strand
TGACGATAAAAAACTCTTTATATTATTATTACATACATAAGTTATGTTCGACAAAATTAGTTGAAGAATTAGTTTATAAAATTATAAAGGTATGAAAAAATTAGTTGTTGAAATAATTAAAAAATATAAAATGATAAAAAAATAATAATTAGGAACCAAAATAATTATTTATTTCATTGTATTATTCTAAAGATTATTTCTAAGAATGAAAATAGATATCTCGAAATAAAATCTTCAATTTCGCAAAATGAAAAGATAATGATATTAACCATTGCTATTTTTGTTGTCGTATATTAAATATTTATAAAAGTATAATTTGACATAATTTTTCATAAAAAAGATAATGTGGCATAATTTCGGTTTTAAAACAACTTTAAAAAGTGGGATCCTTGATCCTCAATATATATATATATATATATATATATATATATATCAGGTGGAAAAAAAAAAACTTTAAAAAAAGGTGCTACTAAACTACGATAGTAACCGGTGACTACTATTAGTAACAAGTAAAACGACGCGTTTGAAGTTGAGAAGAGCATCAAATTCTGTCACCATCTTCTTGTTCATTTCAGAATTTCTCACACATACACAGTTAGGGTTTAAGAATTTCATTTTTCTGTTCATCTCTTCACTCACACAGACAGTGATTTCTCCACGGTTTCCTTTCCGTCACTCTAGAATCCGATAGCATTATCCGACAAGGTACGACGTTTTTGTTCCCTTTTTCTTTCTCTTAATCCAACGTATAAGAAAAAAAACTCATTTTTGTCTGTTCTGCGTCTTGAGACTTACTATTATTAGTTTATTTTAATTTTTAAAATTCTTCCTTCCATTGGGGTTTTCGAATTTTTGTGTATAGTCGAGAATTTGGGTTTTTTTTTAATGATTCTGGGACTGATTATATGTGTTTTGGGAATTTCCCTTTGATGGGGTTTTTATATTTGTTTGTGTTTTGTCTCTTGGTTGCTATGCTGTGTTGTGTTAATTATTATGTTGTGGTTTGCAATTTGCATTGAGAATATGAGTCCTGAGTAGCATTCACATTGGTTGATGTTTGCAGTGGCAATGACTTACGTCGATGATGATGCTTCTTCTGGCTCTGGAGATGATGTGAACTTGTTGGATGGACACAAGCGTCAGGCTGGCATGCCATCGAATTCTTGCGGTGTCCGTAAGAGAGGCCGGAAAGCTACTGGGGCTGCTATAGTTGATGCTATGCTGGAGATAGCGTCTGCTTCAAAGATGAGGGCAAGTGCAATCGTGAAGAATGAGGAAAGATTCTCTATAAACAAGTGCATCAAAGTGTTGGATGAGATGCAAGGTGTTGATGAACGGATTTACTTTCTTGCTTTGGATTTGTTTGAGGACCACCCTAATGCCCGGGAGGTTTTCATCTCTCTTAAGGACGAAAAACGATTGCGGTGGTTGCAGGGCAAATGTGGTGTTTCCTCTAGTTGAATTGTTTGAGAAAATTTCTCCCTTTTATTTTTGTTAAAAATATGGTCCTATACTATTGTGCAGTTAAATTGACTGCAAAGAGTGATGTTAGTTACTACTTTTACTAATTTGATTTTGTGCCTAATGCCTATACTACTGAGTTTATGAATTTGGAATTTTGGGTGTAAAAACAGCACTTTGTTTTTGAACTATTGTTTGACTATGCATGATTGTAATGCTTTCCAAACCTATGAACTAGACATATCAGAGAGATATTATATTGCACCATTCGTTCCTGAAGTTTATCTTTACATATACACCAATCAGCATGGATGAGATTGACCTAGAATTGGATGAGATGGAACTAGTTGCTGCTGCTGCTGCTGGATACCATTACTATAGCTGTCTGACCAAACAGCCTGCCCGTGGTGTATCACCTAGGAGATGTGAATTTATGGCAGAAGTGCTGAATGGGCATGGTGACTTTTGTCGGGAAATGTTGCATATGGACAAGCATGTATTTCACAAGTTGTGACATTCTCCGACAGAGAGCCATGTTGCACGATACTGCTAGTGTAATGATACAGGAGCAGCTAGCACTATTTTTAAATGTTATTGGTCATAATGAACGCAATAGAGTGATCCAAGAGAGGTTTCAACTCTCCGGTGAAACCATTAGCCATCATTTTAACAATGTATTAAAGGCTATTAAATCATTGTCACGTGAATTTTTACAACCTCCTCAGCTCAAGACACCTCCAGAAATTCTCAACAATGCTAGATTTTATCCATATTTCAAGGTTACAATGATCTTTAAGTTCCTTCTCCCTCACTACTCTCGATGCAATTCAACTCCTGTGTTTACCATTTGTGCTAGTTTACTGAACTTCCTCCTTTCCCTCTAAAATTTCAGGATTGTATAGGAGTAATTGATGGTATGAACATTCCTGCACATGTTCCAGCTGAAGATCAATCTCGATTCCGCAATAAGAAAGGTATTCTATCTCAAAATGTGCTGGCTGCTTGCACGCACATTTGACCTGCAGTTTATCTTTGTTTATCCTGGTTGGGAAGGTTCTGTCACCGACTCACGAGTGTTAAGGGCAGTCCTTGATAACCCAGATCAGAATTTCCCTCAAATACCTCAAGGTTTGGTTACTATATTTGTAGTTTTCGGTTCATAATCAGTCAATATTAAACATTACAATAGTAATAACTTAAAATGTATCTTTTTTCTTTGGATTTATTTCATAGGAAAGTATTACCTTGTTGACAAGGTATATTTAAATATAGAAGGTTTTATTGCTCCTTACCATGGGGTTCGGTATCAGCATTATGAGTTTAGAGGCGCTAATTAATTACCAAGAAACGCAAAAGAGCTGTCCAATCATAGGCATTGTTTTCTGAGGAATGCTATCCTGAGGTCATTTAATGTGTTGAAAACTAGATTTCCAATCCTGAAACTTGCTCAGTATTCCTTTCACCCCATCTAGACTCCTCATAATCACGTTTTCTTGCATGATGCCATGATCCCACTAACATTTAGAACCACAACAAAACTCAAAATTTCCAACTATAACATTCATAACTTTAACCAAATCAAAATTTCCTAAATAGTTGCATAATGGTCAATCAATCATTTCATAAAACTTGTTCCATTTATGACCCATTGGCACACCCTTTTGCTTCATTTCCTCCAAAATAGACATTGCCTCCTTAACCCTCTTCAAATTCACAAGCTTGCTAGCCAAACACCCAAGAAGCTCAGAACCCAACAACTTATCCTTCCCAACAAAAACCCAAACATACTTCATAGCAAGTTCATGGCACTTCATCTTCAAAAGGGTCCCAATAATACACATGTGTGCTGAGTACAGCATGGGCACTCCATCATCCACCATTCTCCTCACCACCAACATAGCACCCTCCACCTTCCCAGCCCTGCACGCGCCCAGCACCAGCGCGTCGAACGTACGTGTGTCCGCCGCCATACCGTCCTCCTCCATTCTTTTCAAAACACCGGCCACTGCGTCCAACTCTCCAGCGTAGCAGTGCGCCATCAGAAAAATGTTGTGCGCCATCACGTCGAGCGCGATCCCAAGTCCAGTCATGTGATCGACCACGCGCGAGGGATTTTTCTTCCCGCGTGAAGTATTTGAGGACTGGGTAGAAGGTGCACGCGGTGGGGGCGCAGACATTGTCACGCGCCAGAGAATCTATCACTCGAAGCGCCTCGTCCGCGTGACGGAGCTTGCAGAGGCGCATGACGAGGGAGTCGAGGGTGCTGCGGCGTGTGGCGCCTTGATTGAGGTGGGAGAGGGTTTGGACAAGGTTGTCAATTAGGGAGGGGGAGAAGTTGGTGTCTTTGATGAAGGAAAAGGTAATCTTGGTGTTGAAGAAGCCGTCTTGGACGCGCTTGTTGAGGACGTCGCGGAGTGCATGGAAGTCGTCGGATTCGCCGGCGGCGAAGGCGAGCTCGTCATAGTAGGCGGCGGTGGGGTCGTCGGGGAAGGGTTTCACGGCTAGGGTTGTTGCGAAACGACGGAGGGTGGTGAGGGTTTTGTTTGGGGGTTTGTGGAGAAACGACATTGTTTGTTGTAATCAATATAAACCTCAAAAGAAAGTAATCTGATAGCCAAGACAATTCCCATCTCTGCCGTCCACGCATTACTCAGAAGTCAGTAGCTGCAAGCAAACAATGGAAACAATATAACACCGCATTAATTTATGACACCAAAAAAAAATCATATGTATTCACGAGTAATGTATGAGAAACACGACAAAGAAAAACAATGACAGAGAAGTCAATGAGACAGTAATCGACAAAGCAACATTCTCAGCATAATCAACATCGAATGAACACATACCACGACAAACATAAAACCTGATCAGAATCTTTTTTATAACCCCACAACAATTTATTACGCCAAAAACAATTTTCATATGCATTCAAGTTTAACGTATGAGAAACACAACAAAGAGAAACAATGATAGAGAAGTCAACACAAAAATAACCGACAAAGCAACATCCTCAACATTATCAATATGAAATTAACACATACCACAGCAAACATAAATCTAATAAGAATTTTTTTATTCTCTATCACACACAGCACTTACATGCAGTACAATTATAATTACAACCCTGGAATTAAGTATTGAATGCCGATTAGCCAGAATCTAAACTTAAATCTCGCACACACATCATCATCATCATCATCAACAACAACAACATTATCATAGAACTCCAAACCAGATGACCTATTTTCCAGCCAAAGTCTCTCTCTCTCTCTCATGATCACACGTCATCATCAACAACAACAACATTATCTAGAACTCCAAACCAAATTACCTAGATTCTAGCCAAAAGCGGAGCAAATAATGAGAAACATAGTCAATTTCAATACACGACCTCCTAAACAACTCGAAGAAAGGGAACAACATTTCTTTCCCTGCCGAGGGGGAAAAATTTAAACCCACTTTAATTTGATAATTGAGGATGAAATTGAAAAGTATAAACAATTGCAGTTCGTGAAGTTAGAAAATTTCAAATCCTTACTTTCCAACTCAAACTCTGCGGCAGAGAAAACACGAATTAAAAAGGTTCTAGAAAAGAAAGAGACAGAGAGAGAAGCAAATTAACGTAATAGCAATAATAATTGACACGACATTCGAATGTGAAAGAGCTAGAAAATAGGGAAATCGACAACACAGAGGGAACGAAGAGTGGAAGAGGGAAATGCAAATGCAAATGGATTGGAAAATGGGAGCAGCAAAAGAAAACACTAGAAGTTGTCCTCCTACCACCTTTTATAGTAATTGCAGTATCCGTTGAACCGCGAACAGGTGCTGTATCCAGGCCAGGTTGGGCATTGAACCGGTCATGCATAAGGCTCGGGGGAACCCGGCTGGTTTTGTACGAACCCGGGAACCCGGCCGGTTATTGGAACCCAGTCCGGTTGTGCGTAAAAAAAAATGAGCTCCAAACGGCGTCGTTTTCTCTCCTTCACGCAGAAACTCGCCGCCGCCGTCATCCTCGCTTTCCTCCGTCGCGTTAGCAGACTAGCAGGAAGAACAAGAGGCGCAACAAGGAAGAAGAAGGGCACAACCAGGAAGAACCGAAGAAGTACTGAAGAAGGTAAAAAAGGGAGAAAAAAAAGGCCTTGTCTAGGTTGGAGCCATCCTGAGGAAAAGCACTGCCGAGGAAGAATAATATATTATATATATAGTTAGTATAAGGTTTTTTTCTTATATGTGCCATATTTACAAAATTGATTTTTTAAGTCTGTTATTACTTTATGTAGTTTTTGGGTTTTTGACTTATTTTTTTATTAAAAATTAGATTTTTGTTTAATTTAGGTAATTTTTATTTATATTTTTTTATTAATATATTTTACTTGTATTATCAACTTTAATATTTTAATTTTTATTTTGAATTTTTGAGTATGAAATTATGGATAAATTTTTGAGTATGAAATTTTTATTTTGGATTTACA
Source organism: Glycine tomentella (assembly GCA_007407185.1). Classification (NCBI taxonomy): domain Eukaryota; kingdom Viridiplantae; phylum Streptophyta; class Magnoliopsida; order Fabales; family Fabaceae; genus Glycine; species Glycine tomentella. The sequence goes on along the minus strand of PYAF01006050.1, from coordinate 569,802 downwards.
AAGCAAAAAAAAAAAAGGAAGATGGAGAATGATGCACAAAGAAGTTGAAATTTTTTACTAAAGGACAATTTTAAATTTACACTATTATTGTTAAATGATGTAGGAATAAAATCCCTCTATAGGTTATCCCTAACTCACATGATACCTTGGACTTTTTTGTGTGAGTCATTTGATCCTAGAGGGATTTTGGTATAGGGCAATGTGGATTTTAACTCATTTATGTTTTTTTAAAAATAATTTTTACATTAAATTTATCAAATATTTATACTATAATTTCAAAATTATTCATTTCTTTTCTCTTTATCCACCTACTTGTTTCTAATTAATATTTAAAGAAAAAAGTTAAGTAATAATATATAAAAAATAGTTAATACATCTACAAATTAAAAAATAATCTCATAAAAATGAAAATTAGAAACATTTCCCTCAATGTTGTTTTTGGAATTTCAAAATATTTTTAAGAAATAAATGTATATTCCATAAGTCTGCATGTAGGAATGCATTCCTAGCAATTGCCCGTGAACACAATTATGCCTTGATGTTCAATTTTTGGCACTCCCAAATGATGCTCTTGTTTTTTCATTTGACCTGGGACCACTAGACTTTCCATATTGGTAATGTTGTATTGTTGTTTAGTACATTTATATCCAAATTTCAAATGTATGACAAAAACTACACATCCAAATAAAACCCCCATGCTTGTATATGTTGTATCTGATGCTGATTTTTGATGAGAAAACATTAGAAAGAAAGGAATCAAACTCCGTCCTATGTTTTAATTCTTTTTAAATTTTTAGTATAAATACAATAATGGATGGAGGATGAGCTCATATATATGGAAAAACACTGACTATGGTAATTATTCTGTGAAATCTGAATTTCAAGTGGCATGTAACAGGTGTAATGGGGTGGTATCAAGAAGCAGAATACAAGGTTTGTTCTGGAAAAAATTGTGGAATATCTCTCATGCATCCCAACCAAAAATGTATAAGAACTTCAAAAATATTGTGCCAGTTAATTTTCACAAGCTTATTAAAGAGGAGAAAGGTGGATGTATGAGCTATATGCCCTATTTGTGCTGGAGAGAAGGAGACAATTGAACATGCTTTGCTAACTTGCAATGAACCGAGTCGTGTATGCATGGTTTGCACCAGTTTTGGCAATTGGTACACATGATTTGAATGGAACAAGTTTTGCAAAATTGTTTGGTAGGGGAATGGATGGTGGAATCAACTTTATGACAAATTTGATGATTGTTATGTGTTTGAGTAATGAGTTTTCAGTATATCTCACTCATTTTTACTACAAGAATGGGTAATAGAGTTACCCGTGAATTTGTTGGATTGACTTTTCTTTTTCATGAAAAATATTGGATTGAAGAAGTTTTTCAACAAGTAGAACATCTAGATAAAACTTAGATAAAAAAAGACTTCAAGTACTATTTTTTAATTCAATTTAATTTCTTGCCTCAATATGTTAATTTTTAATGTGAATTTTTATTATACAAATTATTGAAAGGAAATTCTAATTTTGATAGAAGAAAAAGCTACATTTATATTTTGTCTATACCAATAGTTAGTAAAATTACAACAACAAAAAATATTACAATTAAATATGTTATCAAAACCATCATAAAATGCTTATATTAAAAAAATAACCTCACTCTCATTATCAGATAAAACTGCGTACTTCATTGTCCAAAGACTTCTTGTTATTTGAAGATAAGAAGAGATATTATACGCAGTCTTATATTTACATATGTACCTCCATTATCAGATATTAATAAATAAAAAATTCTAATCATTAAGTCCAATAATACATTATTTAACAAGGTGTCAGTAACTCCATTAAGTATTATCAAAATCGACTGTTTGAGTGATTAAAAAATTGGATAGCAAGTTACCAACATAAGACAAATAAAGTGATGTTTGATGTTATAATATTATATTATTCATTTAGAAGTAGCAAATATGTTATATCAGTTAAGTGTTTTAATGGTTTTTATTCGTCTTGATTCATTTTTGTAAAATACAGATTGTCTTATTCAAAAAATATGATTGGGCATTAAATGTGAATATTTTTTTGTTGAGAATTCAAACATTGGTTCGGCACATTATGAGGAACTAGTCCCTTCCACTAAACACAAACCTTGTTTTGAACTTAACAATTTATACTCAAGCTAATTTATTGGTAGAAATTTGGATTAAAACATATTTCCAAAAAATGCAACAGCAAGCATGCACCCATTCATCGAGTTCGCAATTGGCAACTAGACTTGCACATGATCTTCACATATGGATTACCCAACCATCTAATCTAATCGACAAAACTTTTTAGAACTTGGCGCTTCACTGTAAATTGTTTGACAGAAGACTATGGAGTATGGACTGTCCAATGGGAAGGTCATGCCTTGCTTCCTGCACTTACATTCTGGGTTAACCTTTCCGGAATGTAACTTTTTACATTCTAGAAAAATTAATCCTACATTCCGGATTAGATGCAGGAAGCAAATGCCGATCAATCCTTAGTTACAGAGCTAACAAGATCCTTAGTGACAGAACTAATTAAACGATTTCTGAACCCTTACAAACCACTAGTGAGGAGTCGTTTATGAGCCATGAGGAGTTCCCGAGCCGCCGGTATAATGGTGTTTCTAGATCATTCTTGCAAATTTAGCTAAGGTGATATACTCACCGCCTCTGATAAAGGCAAGAACAATTGAAGAGGACACACATAATAAAAAAGCACGACCAACCCAGGTCACAAAATGCAGAACTCACTAAATTCGTGAGTTCACACCAAACTTTAGGAGTTTTAAGTGTATTCTCTAGATGAACAGAATGTGAAAAAACTGCAATGATTGAATTTAACCTGTTATTGTCAAATGGTGAAATTTCAGCGACCGAAGAATGATATTGAATGTATACCAAAAAAATAAATGATATTGGAATGTACTTTTTGTCCTAAAGAAGGAAACCATAATTTATCTTTTTGTCCTAAAGAAGGAAACCATAATTTATCTGAATAGGTACATATAGAAAAACTACTCTTCTGGATTTGATTTCATGTTATGCTGAAAGACACCTCGGAAGAACTCATGGTCCAACAAGCAAGCGGAGGCTTTCTTCAACCCATTCCTGGATGCTTCCATCTTCTCGATGATATTCTTGAAAATTCGTTCCCATTTGTATACTGCTCGCTTCAATCGAACACTCTGGCCTCTACCAGACACAAACTTGATGCAGTCCTTAGATAGCTTTAGAAGTTCTAAGCCATTGATAACAAAAATATACTGGAAAAGAAAAATGTGATGTTATTAAATGAGACGTGGCACATGCATCCTATCAACCTTCTTAATACAAAAAAATTGTCTAAGGTAATCAAATATCATCACAAATTTTGCAAATGAATATATTCAAGCTCAACCAACTCATGCAGTATAAGTACTTCAGAAAGTATTTCCTGGTACCAGTTGTTTATTCCAATGCAATTTATATTTACAGTCATCTTCCATTAAGTATATTATTATTAACTACCATTGTTAGCTTAGCAACATCACTTCAAGCTTTAACTCCATTTTTCACAGTAAATAAAGAAATCTTCAGACAAATAAGTGGACGAGGAAGGACCTGTGCAAACACACAATTCATGTAACAAGAGAGAGACAGAGAGAGTTTACCATTAATATAAAGCAAACTGATGCTAAAACAACTTGAAGAGTTTCATTTGACATCCCATCTGATCCACCAGAGCTGCTGTCACCACCACCACCACCACCACCACCTCGTCCTCCTGGAGGATTGCCCCCACTTCTGCCCTTTTCTATTTGCTGGCGCAATATATCCTCTATCGAATGTCCCTTCAATTGTCCCATAGCTTCCTGAAGAGATTTGTTTTGGAAATCCTTATTATGTTACTAGTACTTAGTAACTAGAACTAGAACAATTCAAATCCAAAATACAAAACCACAAATATATATCAAGAGCGTCTAAGCAACTCTAATTCCTCAACTCACATCCCTTAGAAGCAAAGATTCACAGTTGGATGAAAACTTGAGAGTCATTTAAAGTAAGGGTTTTGGTGAAAATTTTGCCTCATAAAAATAAAACTAACCCCCACATCTCTACCATGGGTTCAAGAACTCATTTGATTCCTATATCTACACAATCCTTACATTCTAGTCTCTACACCTAAAAATTACCCATTTTAGTCTTTACACGCATGCTTTTCAATTTACAATCTCTACATGTCAGTCTCTACACCTAAAAATTAATCATTTTAGTCTTCACACGTATTCTTTTTAATCTGTTTTAGTCTCTGTCATACAAAATAACAGGAATTAAAACCGATTAAAATATAAAGATTGTGCAAGGACGACAGAGACCAAACGAGTAATTAAACCTATCAAAAACTGTTCTCGACGAGCATCTAAAGCAAACACTTGATAAAAAGCGAAATGAGACAGTGCAACACAAACAAAGGTATATCATCATGTATGATTACCCTGTTATTTTCCATCATTCCTTGTCCACTGGCGGCGAAACAAACATGGAGAGGTCGCCGTGATTTAAGGACAGGCTGGCATTGCAAGCGAGGCGAAGGTTCGGCTCTGAGGCTCAGGGAAGCCACAGAGAGAGGCTCAAATGCCATCATCGGCGATGAACGTGGTCTTGAGTTAAAATCGCGGCGGCGTAACTGGGACGATGTGATTGGGGCGGCATAAACCCCAGGAAGACATGGAGCAACTCGGATAACGCTCATTTTCATCAAACGGAACACAACCACCTCAAAATTCACACATCAATCACATGTCTGCAGTGCATTTCACACACACAAAAAAGTGCAATGGTTATGTTCGAATAAATGGAAATATACATGCTCCTATCGGAAATAAACAAGAATAAATGTTAGAGGAAATAATAAGAGAGCATGCGAGAAAGAAAGGAACGCGAAACGATGCGAGGCAAATCACTTACCGGTTTGAAGGGTTACGACGGTTCGATCAAAGAGCCGAGCAAAACGATGCTATTTCTCTTTCAAAGTGGTGAATTATTAGGCTATGTTGGATGAGAGGGGAAGAGGTTTGATTTGATTTCGAGACAAGGCGCACGAAAGGGTTCTAGAGTTTTTTTTAAGATCTGACGGTGGGGAGGGGATCCACTTTCTGATCAAACAACATCCGTTGGATCAACTAATTATAGAGTGCATCAGAGAAATTTATGAAACATTTTTATGCAATTGAAGGGTATGATGGAAATTACACCAATAATTTTATGGTTTTTTAATGTGTTTGCTTCAAGTGTTAGTATTAAAAAAATATTTTTTTACTTTTTAATAAGAAATTCATATTGAAAATATATTTATTTAAAAAATATTTATTACATTTTTTTATTAGCCCTTATGTTAAGTTGGATAACATTTAGGTTGTGCTTGATATAAAGGAGAAAAAGAGAATAAAAAAATAAAAATAAAAAATATAAGTAGATGAGAAATAAAATGAAAAGTATATGTTTTATATTTAATAAAAATAGAAAAGAGACATGAGAGAGATAGAAAGAATAATAGGAATAGATAAAAAAGAAAAATAGAACAAGCGGATCCTATCAGTTTTGAAATTATTTCTTACTTATATCATATATAACAAACAACCATTACTATTTTCATTTTCACAAATTATTTTCATCTCTCAAAACAAACAGAGTTATAATTTATGACTAGAATTTAACCTTTAAAATAAATATTTCAATTAGATAGTTTTAAATTATATTATAATTTCTAA